>WOXC01007498.1:0-57915 GCA_011680675.1 Gymnobelideus leadbeateri | reverse complement strand
CTCTAGATCAGTTGATTTTACAGGGAGATATTTTACATTTTCTTTCAATTTTTCAGTCGTCATGTTTTGTTTGATTGGCTCTTGGTGCATCCTAGAGTTTTGAGTTTCAATTTGATTGATTCAAATTTTTAGCGAATTTCACTAGTTTTTGAAGATCCTTTTTTAGGGCGGTATTTTCTCCAATTGCTCACTCATTTTACTTTTTATGGATTTGTTCTCTTCAGTGATAGTTTTTTTTTTTTTTTCCAATTTGGTCACTGCCTCCCTGATTTGGTCTTTAAAATCTTTCTTAACCTCCTCCAAGAATGATCTTTGGGCTTGAGAACAGTTCATATTTCCTTCTGTGGTCTCAGCTGTGGGTAAAGAGTCCAAGTTGTCCTCTGTATTTGGTTGTTCTTGACTTACATAATAAGCTCAGATTGATTTTCTTGCCCTCCCCTTCTCCTTTTCAGCTTCCTTCCTTACCATTGCAATTTCCTATTTCTTAATTTCTCAGGCTGTGAGCTAAGGGCATGGTCATTGACTTGGAATGCTGTAGCCTCTGGGTGTCTAGTTTGAGGCTAAGGCAGGCATCTCAGAGAAGTGTATGCTGATGAGCACAGAGTAATCTGTGGAGGTGGGGTGGTCTGGCCACATCAGATTTCTGCCTCTATACCCCTGTGCTATTTATAGCTCAGGCAGGCTTTTGCAGGTAAATTGAAGTGGGGTTTGTTGCGACCCCTCCCTCTCTTCTCTTCAGACTCCTTGCTGCCTCAGTTACACCCATGCTTGATGACTCCCAAGCCTAAGGCTGTTTCCAAGATATTAGGAATTCTCTATGGATGGGAGACTAATCTTTGGGTTTTCTACTACTTGAAAGAGGAATCCAAATTGCCAGTTTACTTTTTCATTTCAACAGGTGATTTCTAAACTTCCAGGCTTGGGGCTGATAGCCCCAAGAGGAGCTGCTGTTTCTGCTGGGGGCCCCAAGCCCTCTCTTACCTGGCTCCAATGATTCCTTCTGTCCCCTGATGAGATGCAGGTAAGAAAGCTTCGATTGGCAAGTCTTTGGGATTGGTCAGTCAGCAGGCTGGAACTTCTTCTCTCTCTGCTGCATTCTGCTTCTCTGCTCTCAAATCTGAGCTGTGCAGACCCCACATGCTCCACGCTGTCCCTGTCCAGGACCCACTAGGCACTTTCCTGGGCTGGATTCTGCCATGCTCCATCTCCAAGTGGATCCTGTCACTCCAGAATCCTTTCCGATTCATTTTTAAGTTTTAGTAATGGGATTCACAGAGGAGCTTAGAGAAGTTACTGCTTCCTTTCCACAATCTTGGTTCCACCACCCCAAATTGTTTCTTTTTTGTTGCTTTCAATAATTTCTCCTTTATCTGTGAACTTTGGAATGCTACTATAATTTTCTTTGGACTTCTTATTTTGGAATCTCCTACAGACAATGATTGGTGGGGTATTTTGATTTATATTTTGTCCCGTGGTTCCAATATATCAAGGCAGTTTTCATTGATAATTTCTGAAAAGATGTTGTCTAGGATATTTTTATCATGTTTTTTATGGTAGTCCAATATTCTTTTTTTTTCAAAAACTTTATTAGCTTCTGGTTTACATCATTCATTTCCAATCAGATTTTGAGTTACAAAAATTCTCCCTGTTTTTCCCTTACACACCACCCCAGAATAGCAGCCCCACAGATTATCCCCTCCTCCAATTTGGTCCCAAGCCAATCTTCCCCCATACCACCTTAGACTTTTCCAGTAGGGCATGATGGACCTCCATGCCCCAGTGCCTGTGTATCTTATTTCCCAATTACAGGTAATATAGTATTAATAACAGTATATATAAACTTTGGGTTTTAAAACTATGAATTCCAGATTCATTCCCTTCCTCCCTTGTCACCCACCCTTACTGGGAAGATAAGCAATTCAATATAGGTTATATATATGTAGCTAATGCTAAACATTACCATAGTAGATATATTGTTAAAGACTAATTTTAATTCCCGCCCTCCTATTCCATCTCCCACTTGTTCTATTCTCAACTTTGATCCTGTCCCTCTTAAAAACTGGGTCCTTCCAACTTCCCTCCCACCAAGCCTGCCCTCCCTTCTATCATCCCTCCTCTCATCCCCTTCCCACCTACTCTCCTGTAGGGAGAGATACCCTATTCAGTGTGTATGTCATTCCCTCCCTGAGCCAAAATCACTGAGAATAAGGTAGACCCATTACCCTTTGCCTTCCTGTTCTTCCCCTCCATTGTAACCATTTCCCCTTGCCTCTTCTATATGACACAGTTTACCCCATTCTGTCTATCCTGCTCTCCTCTCATTATATTCCTCTCTTACCTATTAATTTCACTTTTAAGTCTCATTTCCTATTAGATTGATCCTGTGCCCTCTATCTATGAATACATGTAATATATACACACATTCACATATGTATCCATATGCCCATGAACCCTTCAATATGTGTACATATATATAATTTCCTTCAACTATTTTGAAACTGACAAAAGTTTCATCAGTTATAATTATCAATTTTCCATGTAGGAATATAAATAGTTCAACTTTGATAATTTCCTTATGATTTTTTTTTCCCTGTTTACCTTCCCATGCTTCTCTTGCTTCTTGTATCTAAATGTCAAATTTTCTATTCAACTCTGTTTTTTTTTCATCGAAAATACTTGAAAGTCCTCTATTCCACTGAATGACCATATTTTCTCCTAAAACATGATACTCAGTTTTGCTATGTAGGTGACTCTCGGTTTTAATCCCTACTCCTTTGCCCTCTGGAATATCATATCCCATGCGCTTCAATCCCTCAGTGTAGAAGCTGCCACATCCTGCACTATCCTGATTGTGTTTCCATAATATTCAAATTGTTTTTTTCCTGGCTGCTTGTGATATTCTCTCCTTGATCTGGGAATTTAGGAACCTAGCTATCATATTCCTAGAAGTTTTCGTTTGGGCATTTTTTCAGGAGGTGATCAGTAGATTCTTTCAACCTCTATTTTGCCCTCTAGTTCTAAAATGTCGGGGGAGTTTTGTTTGAGAATTTCTTGAAGGATGCTTTCTAGGTTCTGTCTTTGATCATGGCTTTCAGGTAGTCCAATAATTTTAAATTATCTCTCCTGGATCTATTTTCCATGTCAGTGGTTATTCCCACGAGATATTTCACATTCCCTTCTATTATTTCCTTTGTTTGGATCTGTTTAACAGCATTTTGATTTCACATAAAGTCACTAGCTTCCATTTGCTCCAATCTAATTTTGAAGGAATTAATCTCCTCAGTAAGCTTTTGCGATTCTTTTTCCATGTGGCAAATTTGGCTCTTTAAGGCATTGTTCTCCTCATGGCCTTTTTGAGCCTCTTTTGCCATTTGAGTTAGGCTATTTTTAAGGTGTTATTTTCCTCAGGCAGGCTGTTGACTCTCATCTCATAATTTCCTTGCATCATTCTCATTTCTCTTCTCAATTTTCCTCCACTTCTCTTATCTGCTTCTTAAGGTCCTCTATGGCCTGTAGCTATTCCTTACTTTTCTTGGAAGCTTTTGGTGAGGTAGTTCACTGTCTTCCTCCTGTTCCATGCTTTGATCCTTTTTGTTACCAAAATAGGAATCTATTTTTGGATTCTACTGTTTGTTTTGCTTCCTTTGCCTGGTCATGTTGTCACTCAATTACTTGACTTTTGGGCTTTTTGCCACAGTAGGACTCTGCCAGCAGAAAGGCAAACTTCAGTCCCAAACACTAGGGTTTTCTCAGCTCGCTTAAGTATTAGTCAGGTGCTCACTATGAAGCCTCCACATGCTCTGGCAAGCTGGTCGCACACCCCAGGACCTCTACCCTAGACCTTAATCCAGATACAAGTTCAAGCAAGAGTGATTAACATCAGACTGGTTGTTTGGTCCCCCTACAGTCAGACTAGGAGCTGAAGCTGCCACATGGCAGCAGCTGCACAAGAGCCCTCAGCAGTTCTCCCTCCAGGGAGTATAAGCTGACACACTCCCATCTACTGGATCCCAAAGTCCACAGGGCACTTACCTCTTATTTTGTCCTTGGCATCTATGTGTTGATAATTCTGGAAACCTCCAAAGCTGCTTGTCCCTCCAGCAGGTGGCTGGTTAGGCCTACCCTGGGGCTAACACATTTGGCTCCAGCTTGGATGGGGTCAACTCCCAGAGTGCTGTGCTGGCTGATTCCTGCTGGCCTGCCTGGCTGTGCTCAGTGGGAGGTTAGGTTCTCTGTGTCCTTTTGTGGGTTCTGTAGCTCCAAAGTTTGTTCAGAGTCAACTTTTCCAAAAATTTTGAAAGGTGGAAGCAGAACCCCATGGAAGTCCTCTTTCTACCCCACCATCTTGACCAATAGTCTAATATTCTTATATTATCTCTTCTCGATATATGTTCTTGGTCATTGTTTTGTTTTGTTTTTCCAATGAGAAATGCTGTATTTTCTTCTTTCTCCTCTATTTTTTTATTTTGCTTTATTATATCTTGATGTCTATAGAGTCATTGTTTTCCACATTTTCAATTCAATTTTTAAAGAATTATTTTCTTCACTGGGTTTTTGTACTTCCTTTTCTAATTGGCCCATTTTATTTTGGGGGGAGTTATTTTCCTTGGTAATTTTTTGTATATTTTTACCATGTTATTAACTCTTTATTTTTTATGATTCTCTTGTATTACTCTCATTGTTTTCCTAATTTTAATTCTATGTCTCTAATTTGTTTTATTTTTTTTTCAAATTATTTTCAAGCTCTACCAGAAATTCTTTTTGGGCCTGAGAACAAATTATATTCTTCTTTAGAGTTTTACATATAGTCATTTTGACACAATTTTCCTCTTCTAAGTTTATATTTTGATCTTTCCTATCACCTTATTAACTATTTATACTCAAGTCCTCTTAAGAAATTATTCATTGCCTTTTTTGTGACTTGGTGTTTTTGTTTTGTTTTTAATGTGAGAGTTGGGTTTTGTTCCTGCCCTCTGCCAAGCTCTTTTTGCTTGTAGTCTGGATCTTACTAATGGCTTTCACTGGATTTCAGACTCAACTGCTTGCTTTCTCTGGAGTGCAGGCTTCCCTTCTAACTTGTATTTGGGCATGGGGCCTCCCTTTTGGCCTCTTCTGGGTTTGGGGTTTAGCTGATGTTCTGTTCCAGGGACGGGGTCTTTCTGCTGGGTATCTATGGTAATAAAGTCTTTCTGGTAGCTGGTCCTAGAGGAGAGATCTTGTTATTCATCTGCCCTAGGAGTGGGGTCTGCTACTGGGTTGCAGTGGAAATAAGATATCTCTGCTGGTAGACCTCATGGGAGGGGCATCACTCTTGGCAAGCTCAGGGTTTAGTTTCACTAATGGACAGGAGTGGGTTCACCACTGGTGACTTGTGCTGTATTTTAGTTGTTGGGGTGAGACTTTGCTGTGCTGCATATATTGCTCACTTTCCTAGGGTCAACTGATTTGCAGGAGGGGTTGGGCCTTATTGGTGGATTGCCCTAGACTTTGAGCCTTTTTTTGCAGGACCCTTGCTATGAGGCTGGTTGCTGTTCTTCATCCTTTTTCCCTTACCAACTGAGGGACACTAACCTTTTTTACAGTGCTGGTAAGCTGCTTTCCTGTACCCAGATCAATTCTGAGGCTCCTTTCTAGTTGATTGGAGTAGAATTTGAGAAGGCTTCAGAGGGTTTCCTGCCTCATTCAGACATCTTAGCACTGGAAATCAGACTTACTTCATCTTATAAAAAAGTGATGAAACAGTTTAATCACATAGGCTTTTGTATCTTACTGAGTTTAGTTCAGGTAAATCCATTAAATTTACATTAAAACCCTTCCATTATAGACAGTAGTTTGAAAAGTTGCAATAAACATAATAATATTTAATTTCACTATTCATTTCCTTGTTAACACAAGGCTTTCTCATGTTTAATAATAATTAACTAAAGCTCAGTGCTTTTGACTGCCAACAAATATTTGTTGACATTCACAAATATATGTTTTTTAAACCATTCCCTTTGAACACAGGGGGCAACTGCTGTGGAACAGAGGCTAATGGAAAGCCAGCCAGTATTTTCAAAAAATGTTTCTACAAAAACAAACCTAGAAACACATGGCTGTAAGGAAATATTCAAATTCTGCAAAACATTTGACATATTAAACCAGAAGGGGAAAACTAAAAAGAACATTTTTTAAACTATTTTGGAATATGACAATGATTTCCACACTTACTCTACTGGAGTCAATTTTGTAAATTTCACTGTGATCTTGAAGGATGCTCATACCCAAATGGGAATACCAAGTGAGACCTGATGTCCTTGTCAGAACTCATTACTCTGTTGGTTTCTATGTTGCTAATCATTGCTCGCCATGATTTTAGGGACAAACTAAGAAACTTGTCAGAGTGTAAGTAGCTTAACTGTAACTGAAATATCAGCAGTGCAAAATAAGTTAAAATTTCCTGTCTTTTTTAATTTTTCAATTTCTTATGTGTCACTGAATAAGAACAACTCTAAAAGTTATTGTTGAAAAGAATGTTAACATCTACTACCAAGTTGCCATCATTTGGCTTGCATTTAGATTTCAAAGTCGTGTGACCATGTAGGAAGGCAAATGTTTCTTCCTTATGGTACTTAACATAAGTTTTATTTCCACAAGTTGAGGAATTTTAAAAATAATTTGATTAAAATAATCCTAGAGATTTATCATGTAGGTGGTTGCAGAGAAGAGTAAGCATTTATTCAGGACCTACTATGTGCCAGGCATTGAGCTAAGTGCTTTACAAATATCATTTCATTTGATCCTCACAACAATTCAGTGAGGTAGCATTGTAGGCAGGTGAGGTTATTATTACTGACATTTTATAGTTGAGGAAACTGAGGCAAATAGAAGTTAAGTGAGATTCTGCTCTCCCTGAGTCCAAGCTCAACACTACTCAGTATGCCACCTAGTTCCTCCATTTAGCAGCACAGAATTGAAGAAATGATTAAAAGTTGCAAACAGGGAAATTTAGGTTTAATGTATTTTAGGAAGGCCTCTTAACAATGAGAGAATTTTGGAAGTGAAATGGGTGGCCTAGGAAAATCATGAGTTGCCACCTTGCTACATATCTCTAAGTAAATGATAGATGACCACTTGGCAGGGATTTAAAACATTTTCTTGTCCATTTATGGGCAGGTGTTAGACTCTTCTGAGACCTCTTACATCTCTGGTATCTTGATGTTCTAAAAACTTTTACAAGATTCTAAGAATAAATGAAAAAAGTGAAACTGTGTTTGACGTGGATTAAGGCTATCTTTGGAGTTAGGAGAAGATGTGTTTAAACTCTGATATCATATGATATAATTGTACTGTGAATGCATGCGTAAATGTCTATACTGATATTTACCTTTGTCAATAACTGTGTACATATATATATAATTTATTCGTATTTATTTATATATACACATATATATGTGTATATATATATATATATACCTCTATGCTTTTATGTACCTTACCTGACTTATTGTTCTACTTATGCCTATATATTTGCATCTATGTCTATATCTATATCTACGCCTATGCCTACATGGTTTACATCTAAATTTAACTCAATATCTTATTCTGTATTCATGCCAGCCTGTGTCATACTGACATCTAAACCTCTATCTTATTCATCTCTATGTTTTTGTCTATATCTGTCTCTATCTAAATTTAAACTATGTATTTTGTATCTGTATGTTTGTAAATGACTTTACATGCATATATCAAAAAGTTAGCATATATGACAAAGAAAAAAGGCTACTTGAAACAAATATTAGAGAACAGAAGTTGACAATATAATGTGCAAAACATCCAAAAGAGCTACAAGGTTGTTTTTGTTTTTGTTTTCCCTCATGTAGGTGAGGTTGTTAAAATGGAGATAAGTCATAGACTGCAACCTCCATTTTTTCTCCTCTTGAATATGCCTACTGGCTAGACTAAGATTAAAAATTTGCCAAAACCTAATGATCTTCCAGTACCTTATTTCCTAGTTATTCAAATTTTTCAGAGGGAAGGAGGGAGGGAGGGAAGAAGGAAAAGAGAGAAACAGAGAGAGAGAGAGACAGAGACAGAGAGATACAGGAAGAGAGAGACACAGAGAGATTTAGAGACAGAGAGAGGCAGAGAGAGAGAGAGAGACAGAGGGAGAGAAAGACAGAGATAGACAAAAAGGGAGAATATATTTTGGCCGAATACCATCTTTTTCAGCTTCTTATCTCTGCTGTGAGAAAGATTTGATGATAGGTTGCCTGGTATCCAGAAGTTCATAAGGTTAGGCATCACTAATAGATGAATAGCAATCATTGCCATAGAGACTATATTAATGAGTATATATCTCTAGAGATGGACCATATTGCAATATGGAGGAAAACTTTGAGAAAGGCACTGTGAAGAAACAATGGAGGCACAAGATTAGGAGTCAAAAGGCTCAGGTTTATATCTTAGTTCTATAATTTCCAAACTCTCTTTGGGCCTCAGTTTCTTTATTTGTAAAGATATTGTAATACAAAAATATTAGGCTCTTGTAGCTTCATATCTTGTGATTTTGAACAAGTTGTCTATCTTAGCTGAAATTCATCTACTTTGTCTGTAAATCAAGGCCAAAATTGCTTGTTCTTCCAAATTCACAGGGTTATTCCTATATTTCTCTATATATCCATATCTATTTATACATATGTAATATATATTTAAGTGATTCAGTGTTATGAAAGTACTAAAAGGTGACTCTAGAATGCATATAGTCATTGAAACATTCAGTTCTCTAGTAGTAACATTTTTGCTAAAAATTAAGAATATATTAAATGACTTTAATTATAATATGATAATAAACAAGTTTCTAAAATTGGGCTAATGTTAAACATTGTTGTTTTAATATAATATTCTCAAAATATGGGTCAACTACTGTGTTCCCTTCAGGAAGTCATTTGATTTATTATAATGACATTTGAATCTTCTATATCATGTCAAATTACTTAATACTTAATTACTTAATAAAGGAGGGTAACCAGGGCTACTACAGAGCAATTGACCCTTGAAACTGATGAGTTTACTATAAAAGTGATCTCAGTAAGTATAAAAAAATGTATATAGGTAGTGTTTCATAAAAGTCTATATTACATAGATATTTAACTTCTCTCTTTTACTGCCAATATTTGGCCCTGAGTAGGAGTTGAGTAATGGCTCTATATATTTCTTCCGTTTTTCATTCCTTCATTTATCTAACATTTCTTTTAAATAAAAATATGCTTAATTAACAAGCATTAATTTTTTCTTCCTTTACTTATTTCTCTACAGAAAAAATGAAAACAAAATTACTGTAACATATTTTGTTGTCCTTCATTCATTTTCAGACATGTCCAAGTCTCTGTAACCATACTTGAGGTTTTCTTGGCAAAGTTACTAGAGTGATTTGCCACTTCTTTCTTCAGCTCATTATTATAAATGAGGAATTGAGGCAATCAGCATTAAGTGACTTACCCAGAGTAATGCAGCTAGTAAGTCTCTGAGGCCAGATTTGAATGTAAGAAAATTATTCTTTTTGAGCTTTACTTGTAACACATATAGGTAAAGCATCATCAGAACTCTGCTCAGTTCAGTGATGAACCATGTTTCCAGAAGAATGACAGTGAAAATGCTACCTTAATTTCAAGCTTATGGACTAAATACACAGAATAAGAAACATGAAATTTTTAGGATTTCCTCATTTTCAAAAGGAAGAAACTAAGACCCAATGAGGTCATGTAACTTACTGAGAATCTGAAACCTATCATGGTAATTGGGATTTGAACTCAAGTCATCTTGATTCCAAGAATAAAAAGTCATATGCTCTTAATCACTAGACAAAGCTAAATTAGTATTCATCATAGACTCATTACCACTCTGTAAAATTAGGGTACTGGGTGGCTCATTTGCAGTGGTCAAAAATCACTTTTTTCACATTCTAACTTTATTTGTGTGTCTTTAACATACTGAAGAAAGAAAGAGACTAACACGGGAAATTAGAGGAACAAACAAAACTGGATTTGTGACATGAAAGTCACATGTTCTTTTGCATATGAAATGCAGTTGACCTTAGAAGTATTATAGAAATGACAATAAGACAACCCTGAGGGTATTCTTTTTTTTAAACAAATGCTTTATAAACTTCTGTTTTACATCATTCATTTCCACGAGATTTTGAGTTATAATCATTTCCCCCCCATTATTCCCCTATGCAACTTCCCAGAATAGCAGTCCCACAAGATATCGTTTCCTCCAATCTGCTCTCTGCCATACCTTCTCCCATAGCCCCTTCGACTTTTCCAGTAGAGGAATGTGAATCTTTGTGTCCCAATGCCTGCACATCTTATCTCCCAATTATTAGCAACAGAGTATTAATAATAGTACTTATATATATTTGAAACATTTAATGTTAAGACCTCGAATTTCAGATCCATTTCCTTCCTCCCTTGTCACCCATTCCCTCTGGGGAGATAAGTAATTCAGTATATGTTGTACATGTCTAGCTATGCAAAACATTATCATAGTAGATATATTGTACAAGGCTGCTTATAATTCACTCCCACTCATCCCACCCCCAACCTGGTCCATTCCCTATATGATCCTGTCCCTCTTATATAGTGGGTACTTCCAACCTCCCCTCCCCCCAGGGATGCCCTCCCATCCATCATCCCTCCTCTCATCCCCCTTCCCCCTATTCTGCTGCAGGTAGAGATATCCCATTTAGTATGTATGTCATTCTCTCCCTGAAACAAATTCAATGAGAATGTGGTTTTGCCTTTTTTTCCCTTCCTATTCTCCCCCTCCCTTGCAACCACTTCCCCTTGCTTCTTCTACATGAGATACTTTGCCCTACCCTTTCTCTCCCCATCTCCTCTTGCCACTTTCCTCTCTCACCTCATAACATCATCCCTTGAGTATTCTCCCTTCCCAACAGATTCAACCTATGCCCTCTATCCATATATAATTGCAACCATATACACACACATTCACATATGTATTCAAATAACCATACAACCTTCTTCCATTATTTTCATACTGAGAGAGGTTGCATCAGTCACAATTATTGTTTTTCCATGTAGGAATGTAAATAGATCAACTTTGATAAGTTCCTTTTGATTTTTTTTCCCTGATTACCTTCTCAGGTATCTCTTGCTTCTTGTGTCTGGATGTCAAATTTTCTATTCAACTCTGGTTTTTTCCCCAAGAATGCTTGAAAGTCCTCTATTCCACTGAATGACCATATTTTCCCCTGAAACAAAATACTCAGTTTTGCTGGGTAGGTGACCCTTGGGTTCATTCTCAGTTCTTTTGCCCTCTGGAATATCATATTCCATGCCCTTCTTTCCCTCAGTGTAGAAGCTGCCAGGTCCTGGGCTATTCTGATTGTGTTTCCACAATATTGAAATTGTTTCTTCCTGGTTGCTTGGAGTATTTTCTCCTTGATCTGGGGATTCTGGAACCTGGCTATAATATTCCTGGCAGTTTCTTTTTGGGATCTTTTTCAGGAGGTGATTGGTGGATTCTTTCAACCTCTATTTTGCCCTCTGGATCTAAAACATCATGGCAATTTTCCTTGAGAATTTCTTGAAGGGTGATTTCTAGGTTCTTTCTTTGATCATGGCTTTCAGGTAGTCCAATAATTTTTAAATTGTCTCTCCTGGATCTATTTTCCAGGTCAGTGGTTTTTCCCATGAGATATTTCACATTGCCTTCTAATCTTTCTTTGATTGGATCTGCTGAACAGCATCTTGATTTCTCATAAAGTCATTAGCTTCCATTTACTCCAGTCTAACTCTGAAGGCATGAATCTCCACAGTGAACTTTTGAGATTCTTTTTCCATCTGGCAAATTCGACTTTTTAAGGCATTCTTCTCCTCATTGCCCTTTTGGGCCTCCTTTGCCATTTGAGTTAGTCTATTTTTTTGGGTGTTGTTTTCCTCAGTCAGGCTGTTGACCCTCATTTCATATTTTTCCTGCATCCTTCTCATTTCTCTTTCCAATTTTTCCTCCACTTCTCTTATTTGATTTTTAAAGTCCTTCTTAAGGTCTTCTATGGCCTGCAACCCGTTCATGTTTTCCCCTGGGGCTTTTGGAGCATGACTTCTGACCTCACAGTCCTTTTCCTGGTCTATGCCCCCAAAATAGGAGTCTAGGGTTGCATTTTTCTGTTTCCTTTGCCTTGGCATGTTGACATTTAATTACTTGAGTTTTGGGCTTGTTGCCACACTATGGCTTTAAGGCCAGATAGAGGAATTTTCATCCCGAATGTGTGGGGGGCAACTTCTGTTTCTGGCAAGCTGTAAACCCACCCACTACTTCCACCCTAGATCACAATCCAGATCCAGGGAGGTTAAAGCAAGAGCGTTTACCCCCCAAGAGTGATTGCTGGATCTCCCTACAAATTTGCAGGCCAGGAGCTGGAGCTGCCTCCGAAAACTACAAAATGGTGTGTCTCATCAGGGGCTTCTAGCCCCCAGGGGAGGGAGCTGACGCATTCCCCAAATACAGGTCCCAAAGTCCATAGGACACTAACCTCTTACTTTGTCCTAGGCATGTCTATGTCGATAATTCTGGAGTCGCCACAGCTGCTGGTGTTCTGGGGTTCCTCCAGCGAGCTGCTGGCCCTGCCACCCTTGGGCTAAAACCTTGCCTCACGGGGACCTGGGCTCCGCTCGGCTCTACTCCCTGCTGTCTGTGTGCTGCGCGCTGCAGGTTCCCAGACTGCTGCACTGGTCCTTCCTGCAGGGCTGCTGGGCTGTCCTCAGCAGGACGTTAGCTTCTCTGTGTCGTTCTGTGTGTGCTGGGGCTACAGAAGTTGTTCAGAGTCCCCTTTTACATAGTTTGGGGGGAATCTAGGGGCAGAGTGGCTTGGATGAGCTGTTTCTACTCTGCCATCTTCCTGAGGGTATTCTTTAACTAATTACAGATAGAAAGCATTCTTCCTGCAGCCTGAAATCATTTCAGTGCTTGTCCTGCCCCCACTCCCTCCTACCCAAGCACTATTAAGTGTCATTCTAGAAGAATTTAGATGTGGTTAACATGTTTTGTTTGTTTCCCCTCATCAGGATTCCTTTTAATGATTCTAGTATAGAAGTTAGGAGCAACTAGTTGGTACAGTGGATAGAGTCTTGTCCCTAGAGTCAAGAAATTTGAATTCATGTACAACCTCAGACACTTAATGTTGTATGATCCTGGGCAAGTCACTTAGCCCTGTTTAATTCAATTTTCTCATCCATAAAGTGGAGCTAAAGAAGAAATGGCTAAACTGCTCCAGTATTTTTGCTGAGAAAACACCAAATGGGTTGACAAAGAGTCAGACACAGCTGAAACAACTGAACAACAACAACAAAGAGCTATCCAATTTCAATATTGTTTTCCTTTAAAAAAAAGTTCCTGGGGCAGCTAGGTGGTGCAATGAGTAGAGCGCCAGCCCTGGAGTCAGAAGGACCTGAGTTCGGAGCAGGCCTCAGACACTTAATCCACACAAACAAAAACCTAACCGTGTGACCTTGGGCAAGTTACTTCACCCCAATTGCCCTAAAAGGGGCGGCTAGGTGGCACAGTGAGTAAGAGCGCCAGCCTCGGAGTTGGGATGACCTGAGATCGAATCCGGCCTCAGAAAATGAGCACCCACACACAAATAATGACTAGCCAGGTAACCTTGAGCAAGTTACTTAACCCCAATTGCTTAAAAAAAAAGTTCCTTCCAATACACATTTATAGCAATAACATAATTTAATAGGTATTGAAGTTAGGCTTAGAAGAAAATAATTGTCAGAGACTTTTTTTAAGACCTATTTCTTTTATTCCTCCAGACTTACTTTAATGGTCTTTTAAAAATCTTATATGTACATGCACTGTCTCTCCCCAATGGCTCATTGTATCTCAATTCATGAATACCTTCCCCTATGGATTTACTATGCTGTGACTTAAAATACTTAGAACATGTAAAAGGTTCCCTTTTTATTGAAACCAGCAGTTGAAACAACACAAAGGTGCTGGGGATTCTAACAACAATTCAGTTTTCTATAATACTTCTGAGATGACAACAGTCATGCCTCAACAATGCTGTAAGTTGGCATGGGAAGCTTAATTATACTCATTGATTCAACAACACTCATTAAATGTCAATACTATGTAAATCTCTTTACTGAAAATTTACCAGGAATATGGTTAAAAGTCAAGCATGATGAGAAGGCAAGTAAATACTTCTCTGAATACATAGCTGTATCCAACTAAGTGAAAAAACTTATAAATTTGCCAAGTCCTAGGGAAAGGAAAGAAAAACATAATCTCTGTCCCTAAAGAAATGCCTTTGTTACTTGAAAAATGTAACATGATAGGAAGAAGCCATGGATAAGCTCTGGAATCAGAATACCTAGGTTCAAGTCCCTCCACAAAGTCTTACTGTCTATTTGACAATGAGAAAGTGGCAGCCTCTCTAGATTTGGCTACCTTATCTATAAAAGGAGAAAATTCTTCTAGATGGTCTATCAGGTCTCATCTAGCTTTTGAAATAGCATCCAATCATGAAAAGTAAATAGAAGACAATCTAAGTAGTTAGTACTAATACTTGGAGTGCATCATGAAAGGATTCTCTGAAGAAACAGGATGGAAACAAATGCTTTAAGGAAGTATGAAGTTCAGAGAAGTCTAGTTTGCTAAATTTAGTTACTGGAAGAAAGGGATGGACAACAGCTTAAAGGCAGGAAATATGATGTTGACCTCAGGAAAGAGCTAGTAATTTATATTGTCTACAATGTATGTACAGGGTAATGCTATGAAATATCTGTCACAATGGCTAGCCATAAACCAATAGGATGAGGCCAGTGTAGGTTAGCAAGCTTAGCAATCTAGGTCACACAGTGGAAAAACAGGGGCTTGTTTGAGCTCTCCTCCAAACCATTCAAAATACCTGTGAAAAATGACTCTACGCAAAGTCTAGAGCAGGAGAACCCACAAAATGACAGAGTAAAAAATTTACTAGCCCAAGACAATGTGAAAGGTCAAAAGAGAAGTTCTATTGCACTGGGCTGAGAAAGAAGTGCAATACTGTGAGGACCATGCTGGCATAAATGGGACTGAATCACTAGCAGCTAGAGTTGTTTACAATCTTCTCAACCCACAAATGGAAAAGACAACTTAGAAGGTCAGTAAGAAAGGTCTCTGGGAACTGGGTGAGAGAGGAGCCTGGTCTGGTCCCACCTCCAGTGCCAGGTTGGTGGCAGAGGTGGCAGCCGTGGCAGCTGCAACAGCAGTGGCTACTTCCAGAGCTCTCTATCCATAAATGATGGGGGGGGTGAGTGGCTGATCAAAGCATTGTGGAACCACAATTAGGATAACAAGATATAGCATTTTCTACATTAAGGGATCAGAAAACCCAGTATATGATACTTCAGAGGTCAAAGGAGCTTGGATTAAAATGAAGAATCACCTACATAGCAAAAGTGAATACAACATTTCAAGGAATAAATGGAAATTCAATGAAATAGAGGACTTCAAAGCATTCTTGATGAAAAGACCAGACCCAAATGGGAAGTTTGACTTTCAAATGTAAGAATCAAGGTAAACAGGAAAGAGAAATCATAAACAATTTATTAAAGTTGAACTGTTACATTCCTATGTGGAAAGATAACATTTGAAAATCATGAGACCTTTCTCAGTATTAGGGCAGTTAGAGAATATATATATACATATCTGATAGAGAACACATTATGAGTTGAATATGAAGTTTTTATATGTAAAAATAAAATTAAGGGGTGAGAGAGGAATGTAGTGGGGAAAGGAGAAAGAGAGAGGTAAAATGGAATAAATTATGTCACATAAAAGAGCCAAGAAAAACCTATTACTATAAGGGGAAGAGGGGGTGAGAGGAAATGAGCGAACCTTACTTCCATTAGATTTGACTGAAGGAGGGAATAGTGTACACACCCAATTGGGTATGGAAATCTATCTTACCCTACAGGAAGTAGTGGGGAGGGAATAAGAGGGGGAAGATGATAGAAAAGAGGTCAAATAGGGGGAGAAGTAATGAGAAGCAAACACTTTTGAAGTGAGACAGGGTCAAAGAAGAGAACAGAATAAATGGAGGGCTGTAAAGGATGGAGGGAAATGTAGTTAGTCTTTCTCAACATGACTATTATGGAACTGTTTTGCATGACTAAACATGTATAACCTACATCAAATTGTTTGCCTTCCTGAAGGTGGGTGGGGAGGGAGGAAGGGAGAGAATGTGGAACTCAAAGTTTTAAAAATGATTGTTAAAAATTATTTTTGCATGCAAGTGGGAAATAATATATACAGGAAAGGAATATAGAGGGATATAAAAGTATATAGAAATCTATCTTGCCCTTAAGGAAAATGGATTGGAAGGGGGTAAGAGGGGGTAGCTGATAAAAGGGAGGACAGATTCAGGGAAGGGGTAATCAGAATACATGCTGACTTAGGGTGGAGGGAGGGGAGAGATAAGGAGAAAATTTGGACCTCAAAATTTTGTGGAAGTGAACATCAAAAACTAGAATTGAATTATTAAAAAACAAAACACAACAAAACAATGAATGAGGCATGGAGTCAGATAGAAATGAGTTAAAATACAGCCTCACATATTTGTTATCTGTGTGGAACTGGCCAAATCACTTAATCTCAATGTTTTGTTTTTGTTTTTTTAACTTTGACTTCGAAAAATAATAGTATCTATCACACAGGTTGTTGTGATGATAAAAGGAGATAATATTTTTAAACAGCTCAGCACAATGCCTAGAACATAATAGCTGCTTATATGTGTGGATATATATGTATATTTGTGTTTATATGTATATATGCATGTATATGCATGTGTGTATGTGTGTATATATGTATGCATGTATATGTATGTGTGTTTACTCCCTTCCCTTCTCTATTACATGCTGTTAATTATGTGGAAAATGGGAAATTAACTCTCTCTATCTCTCTCCTTCTTTCCCTCTATTTCTCTCTCATAGATAGACAGATAGAGAGATAGTATATTCCATTGAAGTCTTTTAGGAAATAACAACATAGAGAATATGTCCCAAAATAAGGGTGTAGTTGTTAAGTTCAAAATGACATCCCTTTCTCAAAAATGAAAGTTTCTCTTAAATTCCACTATAAATAAAAAGTAATAAGATTTTCATATTACTTACTCCAGTAACTTTAAATTATTAAGAGTATAATACTTCTTACAAGACTTGGATTTAACATTCAACCAGGGAAGACTTATATGAACTAATTTAGTATGAAGTGAACACAACCAAGGGAATGATTTATTATTCTACCACAACAATGCTTAAAACAATCTTTGAAGGACTTCAGAACTCTGTTTATTGAAGTTACCAATCATGACTTTAGAAGGCTGTTGATAAAGTGTGCATCTTTACTCAAAGGATGAACTAGCATGTACAGAATGAATGAAATTTCTAAGTTATAGGTGATGTCTTCATAAGTTTTGCTTGACTATATTTGTAATGAGGTAACTTCTTTTTGGCAGGTATTGAGAGAGATGAGGAAGAAGGAAACTGAAGAAAATGAAGGACAAGAAGGTGGACAGGGAGAAGAATAACAAGAGCAACAAGAAAAAAAGAATCACAAGAAAAAAGAAGATATGCCAATTAAATATTTTACAATGCCAAATTAGAGGAGAAGGATGCTTAGAGAGGAGTATAGGTAAGCAAAGTGGTGTAACTAATGCATTAAATTTAAAATGAAATTTTAAAAATTCTGTTTCATAAACTTCTTTTCAATTTTTGTATATTAAAATGTTCATATCTATTAATGTTTGTGAGGGTTTTTTTTAATAACCTTCCTTTTATCCCCCGAAATTGTATTCCCTGCTTAGCATGGTGCCCAGCACTTAGTACTTAACAAATGCTAGTTGAGTGACTGATCGGCTTTCTTAAAGAGAATAAACTGTTAGTCTCAAAAGTGGTGATTTATGAAGCTGATTTACAATAAAATACTTGTCAAAAGCGTGTATTTTTAAAATGTGTTTTTTCCCCCTTGGAATTGAAAACTTTGATGTTTTTTTTTTTTTTAATGCTGTCATACTGATCATGAAACTCTAAGGAGCGAGGTGGGTGGGTAGAAGTTATGTTATGTAAAATTTACATCAAAAAGATTAAGACATAGAGAGGTCAGGGGATTTAACCAATGTCACACAGTACCATTTATCTTAAAGGCCTCCACAATCCATAATTCTTTCCTCTCTGTGTTTTGGCAGGATTTGTGATTTTGTGTGTCTACAGGTATGGTGCAAAATGTACATTTCTTAGTTTTCAATTAGCTTTGCCCCCTTCCATCCAAATAATTCATTCACTCCTTTAAAAGGCCTGAGGGTAGTTACTTAGTTTTATATTGAAATGTGCCTCCTTCATAGAGCCTCAGTGCAACTCTTAAAATATAAAAATACCCAGTTTTAAAACAATATCTAACATTTATACAGTGGTTTACAAAGCATTTTAAACATATTACTTCATCTGATCCTCACAATAACACTGAGAGGCAGGTGAAATTATTCTCATTTTACATATGAAGGAACTGAGACACATAGAAGATAAGTGGCTTGCCCAGAGTCAAATGCCTGGTACATGTCAGATCCTGGATTTGAACTTTGGTCTTCTTTACTCCAAGCTCCATACCATACCTGCTATATTATTTTTCTTCTTCATTCTATGATTGGTGGTAGGTTAATAGAATATCCAATATAAAAGTACAGAATGCATACTTTCTTTTATTGCTGATTAAAAGAATAGTTTTTTTTTTCTTTCCCTGTGGCTTAGTAGCCAGAATATTTGTCTTGGGTGTGCTAGCACATACCTGTAATCTTAGTTGAAAATGAAGGGCAAACAGCAACAACAATTCTAGGTACTGAGGACATGGAAGCTGATGGATCTCTTGAGCTCAGCAATTCCGAGCTGTATGGCTAAGCCATACATAAGTAGGCATAAGGATGTAAATAAGTACATATGTAAGTACATACATACATAAGTAGGTTAAGACATACATAAGTAGGTGTCTACACTAAATATAGCATCAAAGTTGTCATTCCCCAGGAGCAGGGGCCATTATACTACCTAAGGATGTGTAGAACAGCCCAAGATGGAAACAGATCGAGTCAAAGCTCCTCTACTGATTATCAGTGGTATCAGGCCCATAAATAGCAGTGAACTTGAAGAATGATCAAAATTGGGAGGCACAAAAGAAAGAGGAGGAGGAGAAGAAAAAGAAGATTAAACACAATAAAATGTAAATCCTGTAGGAAAAATGTTGGTGAACTGAATAAATACTAATTAAGTATGTAGCAAAAATAAACAGAATTTACAATTTAGAGTTTTTCAAACGGGTCATACATATCACCTATTATTCAAAGATATGTAGAAAAGTTGTTTTAAGAGATGGAGTGAATTGGATATAGAATGTGGAAATGAAACAATCTAAGTTCTTTATTTTCTATTAAACTAAAAGAAATTGATATAATTATACACATGTATATATAATATTACACATATGATATGTCATGCTAAGGATATAATATGTATTATATATTATATTGAGAATATGTGTTTGTTTGGGGTGTCTAGGTGGGCGAAGTGAGTAGAGCGTCGGCCCTAGAGTCAGAAGGTCCTGAGTTCAGATCCAGTCTCAGACACTTAACGCACACACAAACAAAAATCTAGCCGTGTGACCTTGGGCAAGTTACTTAACCCCAATTGCCTTCCAAAAAAGGCAAAAAAAAAAAAAGAATATGTGTTTGTTTAAAGAATATCCACAATAAGGTGGCAAAGAAATAACACTATACATAGAAACTGAATACACTCAAGCTCTGCTACTTAATCCTGCTGAGTCTCAGATTCCCCTTATGAGAAATGAAGGTAATGTTTGTCCCATGTACCTCATTATCTTATTGTGTTGAATAAATGTAATTGTGTATTGTGAGGTCCCTGAATATTGAAGAAGATGATAACAACACAAATTGTAGTTATTTTTTTTAAGATTATTATCATCATACTTCTCATCTTCTATTTGATGTTCAGAGGGAAAATAGTCGAGGACAAATTTTATACTGTTATTCTTTTATGATTACTATTTAGTGGCCTTTTATGTAGATGCATAAAATAACTGATAATAGTAACAGAAAAAAAAGAGTTGGGATATTACCTCACCTTCTAAATATTCACTAAAATTGTCAGCAAGATAGCTCAAATAGCAGATGGGACAAATGGAACATTACATACTTTATTTTCACATGTGCATGTTTTTTTTTTTAATAATTTCTTACAGAAGGTTTCTACAGTTTGAAAACTTTTCCTTCCACATAGATTTGAAGTTATGCATATTCTGTATGGCAACATTGAGTAAAATATAAAAAGTCTTAAATTTTATGAATCAATATTATCCTTACATGATTGTGAGCAACAGCTTTTTCTGTGACGTTTTTATTTTTATTCTATTTTATTTTTTTCCCTCAGGTAAGAAGAAAGGAATTCTCAAGAACATTTTCAAGTTTGTATTTGTGGTATGAAGATTTTTCAGCTGTTAGTTTGGGAAGAAAAGCAATAATATTCTTCATAATTCTGGCTAAATAGCTGCTTTTTTAGTAGAAAACCCTATTTAAAAAAATTAAAGTATTTATTTTGGATAACTTTGATCATTTCTTTACAAAGTCTGCAAGACTCAATAGGTCTGGGGTTCTTAAGTATAATGTAGGGAGGTGGAGCCAAGATGGTAGAGTAGAAACAGCATGTCCAAGGCACTGTTCCCCCAGATCACCTCCAAACTATGTAAAAGGGGACTCTGAACAACTTCTAGAGCCCCAGCACCCACAGAGCGACACTGAGAAGCTAACCTCCCACTGAGGACGGCCTAGCAGCCCTGCAGGAAGGACCAGCTCAGTGCTCTGGGAGCCGGCATCACAGCACCCAGTGTGGAGAGCTGAGCCCAGGTCTGCCTGAGCCGAGGTTTTAGCCCCAGGGCAGCCAGGCCAGCAGCCTGCTTAAGGGAGCCCAGAACACCAGCAGCTGTGGTGATTCCAGAATTATAAACACAGCCATGAGTAGGACAAAGTGAGAAGTTAGTGCCCTATGGACTTTGGGACCAGTATTTGGGGAACGCGTTGGCTTCTTCCCCTAGGGGCTGGAAGCCACTGATGAGACACGCCATTTTGTAGTTTTCAGTGGCAGCTCCAGCTCCTGGCCTGCGAACTGTAGGTGGATACAACGATCAGTCTTGGGGGGAAATCGCTCTTGCTTTAACCTCCATGGATCTGGATTGTGATCTAGGGTGGAAGTCGTGGGTGGGTTTACAGCTTGCCAGAAACGGAAGTTGTCCCCCCACACTCCTCACATTCAGGACAAAAGCTCCCCTGTCTGATGGTAGAGTACTACTGTGGCAAGAAGCCCAAAAGTCAAGTAATTAAGTGGCAACATGCCAAGACAAAGGAAATAAAATAAATAGAAAAATGAAACATTAAACTCCTATTTGGGGGCAAAAAGTATTGAAGCATAGAACAGGAGGAGGAATGTGAGGTCAGAAATCCTGCTCCAAAAGCCCCAAAGAAAAATATGAGCGGGTTACAGGCCATAGAGGACCTTAAGAAGGATTTAAAAATCAGATAAGAGAAGTGGAGGAAAAATTGGAAAGAGAAATGAGAAGGATGCAGGAAAAGTATGAAATGAGGGTCAACAGCCTAACTGAGGAAAACGACACCTTACAAAATAGAGTAACTCAAATGGTCAAGGAGGCCCAAAAGGGCAATGAGGAGAAGAATGCCTTAAAAAGCCGAATTTGCCAGGTGGAAAAAGAATCTCAAAAGCTCACTGAGGAGATTCGTTCCTTCAATTAGACTGGAGCAAATAGAAGCTAGTGACTTTATGAGAAATCAAGATGCTGTTAAACGGATCCAAACAAATGAAATAATAGAAGGCAATGTGAAATATCTCATGGGAAAAACCACTGACCTGGAAAATAGATCCAGGAGAGACAATTTAAAAATTATTGGACTACCTGAAAGCCATGATCAAAGAAAGAACCTAGAAATCACCCTTCAAGAAATTCTCAAGGAAAATTGCCCTGATGTTTTATACCCAGAGGACAAAATAGAGGTTGAAAGAATCCACCAATCACCTCCTGAAAAAGATCCCAAAAAGAAACTCCCAGGAATATTATAGCCAGGTTCCAGAATCCCCAGATCAAAGAGAAAATACTCCAAGCAGCCAGGAAGAAACAATTTCAATATTGTGGAAACACAATCAGAATAGCCCAGGACCTGGCGGCTTCTACACTGATGGATAGAAGGGCATGGAATATTATATTCCAGAGGGCAAAAGAGCTCGGAATGAACCCAAGGGTCACCTACCCAGAAAAACTGAGTATTTTGTTTTAGGGGAAAATATGGTCATTCAGTGGAATAGATGACTTTCAAGCATTCTTGAGGAAAAAACCAGAGTTGAATAGAAAATTTGACATCCAGACACAAGAAGCAAGAGATACCTGAGAAGGTAATCAGGGAAAAAAATCAAAAGGAACTTATCAAAGTTGATCTATTTACATTCCTACATGGAAAAACAATAATTGTGACTGATGAAACCTCTCTCAGTATGAAAATAATGGAAGAAGGGTGTATGGTTATTTGAATACATATGTGAATGTGTGTGTATATGTTTACAGTTATACATGGATAGAGGGCATAGGTTGAATTTGTTGAGAAGGGATGATACTTAAGGGGTGAAATTATGAGGTGAGAGAGGAAAGTGGCAAGAGGAGATGGGGAGAGACAGGGTAAGGTAAACTATCTCATGTAGAAGAAGCAAGGGGAAGTGGTTGCAGGGGAGGGGAAGAATAGGAAGGCAAAAAGGCCACATTCTCATCGAATTTGGTTCTGGGAGAGAATGACATATATACTAAATGGGATATCTCAACCATGCAGCAGAATAGGGGGAAGGGGCATGAGAGGAGTGATGATGGATGGGAGGGCTTTCTCATGGGGAGGTGAGAATGGAAGTACCCACTATAGAAGAGGGACAGGATCAGGTAGGAATGGACCAGATGGGGGGTGGGATGGGTGGGAGGGAATTGTAAGCATCCTTGTACAATATATCTACTATGGTAATGTTTTGCATAGCTAGACATATACAACATATAATGAATTACTTATCTTCCCAGAGGGAATGGGTGACAAGGGAGGAAGGGAATGGATCTGAAATTCAAGGTCTTAAAATTAAATGTTTCACATATATATAAATATTATTATTAATACTCTTTTGCATGTAAATGGGAGATAAGATGTGCAGGCATTGCTTCACAGAGATTCACCTTGCTCTAATGGAAAAGTCGAAGGGGGTATGGGAGAAGATATGGGAGAGAGCAGATTGGAGGAAGTGATATCTTGTGGGACTGCTAGTCTGGGATGGTGGGCAGGGGAAAAATGGGGAAAAATTGTAACTCAAAATCCGGTGGAAATGAATGATGTAAAACAGAAGTTAATAAAGCATTTGTTTACAAAAAAAGGATGATGTTTCTAAAATTTTTGGTAGCAAAGATCTATTCATGCATCTCTATCATACTTCCTATTTCTGTGGGATTTCTCAGCTGTGTCTCCTGATTCCTTTTCATCTAGTCTATTGGGTCCCCCAGAGCTTGGTGTAATGGTAATGTAATTTTGAATTTGAAGGTCCCTTTGTGTTGGAAAAACTTTGTAGCAGTTACTTAGCACTTAGAAAGTGATTAAGCCTCTGTTGGGGGAACAGAAGGTATGAACTCCTGTCTCCTGTTACTGATGTAACAGGAAGGGGTTGGCTGAAAGAAAGCTGTGTGTATATAAGGAAAAGCTCCAGAGAGGCACAGTCAGAATTTCCTTGAGACTGAGATCTGGTGGCAGAAGAGCTACAGAAGAATGGAGATCTGAGTCCTGAAAACTTGTGGTGGTGGAGCTTCTTCTGAACAGAAGCCCAGAGCCAGGAGCTGGAGCCCTGAACTAGGAGCTTGAGCCAGGAGCTAGGATCCGGGAGCCAGGAGGCAGGAGCTGGAACCCATAATCCGGAACCAGGAGCCCAGGAGCCCAGGTGACTGAAGCATGCCTGGGATGCTGAGATTTTGTGGCTTGGTTGAGCCTTGAATTGCCTGGAGCAGAAATGGTGAAGGTTCTGACATAGACCTGACCCTGTGAACTTCAGTGTGGAGCAAGACCTGCCCAGAGAGCTGGTCAAGGAAGATGTCTGCCATTGAATCCAGGTGACAGTCTGGTGAATCCAGGTAGAATCTGGGACCATGGAAGGGGATCCAGAGAATCTCAGAATAGGCCCCAAGTCAAGATGAAAAGACCTCTCCTGGGTACTGAGTAAACATGAAATTGTAGTTTACTAGTAGTGGGTAGAGGATTTTGTGTATGATGCTTAGATTGATGAACAAGTGACTGATTGAGTTAATCAAGACTTTGCCTCAAGAGCAGGCGACTTTGTTGAATAAGTGATTGATTAACTTAAGACTGACTATTTTACTTTGAGACTATATTGTGAATATTACATTGTGATTTTTCGGTGATAAGTTGTAATATTGTGAATGCTGTACCTTGATTTTCTGTGAAAGTTTTGCTTTGATTTGTTATGGAATAAATGGAGTGATCACTATATGTGATCAGAACCTTAAAAGCTATTCACAGTAGCATTCTTCTGGAAAGCTGCTTGTGCATGGCTCTGGGATTCCTGGCTCTGGATTCTGGGCTCCACCTCCTGCCTCCAGCTCCTGGCTCTGGCCTCCTGGCTCCTGGCTCCAGGCTCCAGGGCTCTGGGCTCCTGTTCAGAAGAAGCTCCACAACCACAAGTTTTCAGGACTCAGTTCTCCATTTTTTCTGTAGCTGTTCTGCCACCAGATCTCAGTCTCAAGGAAATTCTGACTGTGCCTCTCTGGGGCTTTTCCTTATATGCACACAGCTTTCTTTCAGCCAACCCCTTCCTGTTACATCAGTAGCAGGAGACAGGAGTTCATACCTTCTGTTTCCCCACGAGAGGCTGGATCAGTTACTAAGTGCTAAGTACCTGCTACTTTTGCCAACACAAAGGGACCTTCAAATTCAAAATTATATTACTATTACACTTGGCAAAGTACTTCTCCTTTAGAGTTCGAGGATAAACCTGGGAGATTGAGAGTGGTTTATAGTACCTACAGGTGACCTCATCAAGTATACTTTTTGTTGATTTTCAAATCACCAGACAGAAATAATTAGCTTTTAGGAAGAGGTGTTTACTAATACTGAAGAGTATGAATAACTGGTAAAATTATCCCCCTAAAAAGGACCTGGGCCAAATTCTCCTACAAATATATACTGAGGTCAGTGAAAAACAAGCTCAAGCATAGATAGTAAAAACAATAAAACCATAACTAACAACTTTAAGTTAAATGGTTATTTTTTTTCCTCTTGAGTCCTAATGAGGTTTCCCCAAGGCACAGCTCCTGCTGGTTTCTGAAGATACAGGCCCTTCTGGAGTTTTTAGCAATCTTTCAGTCTAGAAGACATCCCTCTTTCTGTAATCGCCTGTCCTATATTTGTCTAGATTACTCCCAGCTCTCGATATAGAAATTTCTGTCAAACATTGCTTTTATTTCTCCTCTAAAACACAACTTCTTCTATCCCTATTATTTTTAGGTGAGAATCATGCCTCACGTTTCTGCCTCCAAAAAAAAAAAATGAAGTCATTAGAGACAGCTCTTACTTTCACACATCTCAATTATTTTTTTAGAGGATGGCAGAGACAGGGGAATGCTTGTGCGAAGTATGGAAGCAGCCAGGACCTCATCTTATACTTCTCAGATGCCTTCTAGCACTTTCTCTTATTTTATCCATCTCCTCTCACCCCCACCAAAAGGGAAAAAAAAAACAAAACC
Source organism: Gymnobelideus leadbeateri (assembly GCA_011680675.1). Taxonomy (NCBI): domain Eukaryota; kingdom Metazoa; phylum Chordata; class Mammalia; order Diprotodontia; family Petauridae; genus Gymnobelideus; species Gymnobelideus leadbeateri. The sequence continues at coordinate 32,019 of WOXC01007498.1, read as the reverse complement.
TCTCATTTCATCTACTTACTACCTCATTTGATCCAATTATTGTTATCCCATATCTTTTCTCTCTTATGTAACCAGGTTCCTTAACATGCCTTTCTATAACAGTCACCTCCACTTACTTTCTGCTCATCATGTTCTCAACTCTTTGTAGTCTGGCTTCCAATAACATCATTCAAAATAAACCACGCTTTTCAAAGTTAGTTTTGGTATCTTAATTAACAAATATAATGGCCTTTTATCAATCTTCATTTGTTTAAAATTTCTGAACACTTTGACACCTTCAAATACTCTCAGTTCCTTCATACTCTTTTCTAAATTTTTATGATAATATTCCCCCCCGGTTCTCCTTCACCCTTTTGACCACTCTTTCTCTGTGTCTTTTGCAGTATTTTCATCCATTTCATGACCACTAAAAATATGTATCTCCAAGGTTCTATCCTGAGTCCTCTTCTCTTCTCTATATTATTTAATTTGGTGATCTCATCAGCTCTCATGGATTCAATTTCCATCTCTATATAGATTACTTTGGGATCTCCTTGTGCAAATTTCAATTATTTCTTAACCTCCAGTCTATCATATACAGCTTCCTATTGGACATCTATAAATAGATGCAAACTTCACTTCTCCATAACTGAAATATCGTTTTTACCCCACAAACCTTCCAAACTTCTTAAATTTGTTATTATTATTGAGAGTACCACCATTCTCTGAATCACACTGGCCTGAAACTAAGGTGTCATTCTTTACTTCACACTCTCTCAATTCCCATATGCAATCAATTGTTGAGTTCCATATTTCCTACCTTTCTCCCATACCTCATCTATGCCTTCACTCTTCTGAAACTGACAGCAGGTATATAGAAGCTCATAATTTCACTCCTGGATTATTGAAAGAGTGTATTTATTGGTGTCTTTGTTTCACTTTTCCCCCTATTCCTGTCTATCCTCTACTCTACTGTCAATTTATCTTCCTAAAGTAGAGTTCTGCTCATGCCACTCCCTCTATTCAGTAAATATTTGTAGAACTCTATTCCTTCTATGACGAAATATGAAATCCTCTCATATTCCAAGCCCTTCATAATCCCTTCCCACTTTTCCATTCCTCCTATCTCTTGCTCCCCTCAATGTGATCCAGTCACAGTGTCCTCCTTATGTTTTCTTACACAGAACACTCCATTTACTCCATGCCTTGAACTTTGTCCTACCTCCTATCCTGATTTGCTTCATCTGTCAGCTTTCTGAAAGAATCCTCTCTTAATACTCCTTAATTTAGGGCCTTTCCTTATAGGTCACCCCCAATCAATTCCGTATAAATCTTATGTCCACATAGTCATTTGCATGTTGTCTCATCTAATCCTGAGATTAGGAACTGGTTTTTTTTTTTACCTTTCTTTGAATCCTCAGTGCTTTTTAACAACTAACCAACCAACCAGCTTATTAAAGTGCTTATGCTAATGCTAGGGACACTATTGCTTAACAGAAATGTGAACTCCAAATCTTCCAACTGTGGTGCTCTTGTGATGATTTCATGAGAGATAGAGTAGATCTTACCATGTCACTCATTTATATGAGAAAATCCAGTGACTCCTTTTTAACTCTAGACTCAAATATTATCTCTTCTGTTTAGCTTTTAATTCCCCTTATAAACCAAAACAATCTACATTTGCAACTTGCTCATACTTTACTTCGCATCTCACACTCCATGGTCTAGCTTGGACAGACTTTGTTTTGTTCTGCACATATAATACTTCATCTCCTATTATCATGTCTTTATGCTGGCTATCTCTCATGTAAGGTTATTATATAAACAATATTATATATTTGAACAAATATTATATAAAACAATATTTATACTAATTTCAAATTCCATGCAAGTTTTCTCTTCCTAGTCCAAAATTAAGGCTCAGATGTACACAACACATTTTTTCTTCACCATACATTACGTATTTTCACTTAAACTTATAATGAAGATTTTAAATTGTATACAATATGTATCTTCTGTTACACCAATATCTTAGCAATATATATATATATACATATATATGTGTGTGTGTGTGTGTATGTGTGCATTTATATATATGTGAATATACATATGTGTATGCATGCATGTTTCACTAAAATCAGTCTAGTACTTAGTTTACTTAGCTACAGTATCAAATCTGACTAAAAAATAGTGCATACTCTCCTTTAAGAAATTGTGAAAAGCAAGGAAATTAAAGAATTGATCAGTATTATTTCATTATTTAGAAACTTGGCAGTCCAATAAGGAAAAAATATGGGCAATGATGTGAGTCCATCTTATTTCTCAACCTGTCTTTAGAAACCTGGGCTATGGTCAGTCTGTATGTGATTTCTTTCTCACATCTTTAATGTGTTTCCCTAACCGCCCCCACCAAGGTTTTTATGTTCACTTGATACATTTCTCAACAACCTCCAAAATGGGTGAGAGAAGATGGAAGAAAGTTATTCCGTATACTCTTAAAAACTTCCAGGAGAGAAAATTCATCACAAAAGCTATATCTTCACAGCCAAAATCAATGAGGGAAATTGCCTGATTTTGTCCACTGGATTTGGGACCAACCAAAGAGTCAATGTCATAGGTAATCTCCTCTTTATGCAGTGAACTTCCAAATTTATACAGATTAGCTATTAGGATGGCCCTGAACCCAAAAGACAATTGCATAACCTTCCCCTTTATTTGGTGTGTAAAGATAACCAGATGTTGCCCTTGGATCTTTTTCCCTGGAACCCTACTGATGAAACAATAGTGACAAATTGACAAGAACCACAGAGCTTAAGTATTTCTGGAAAGAAAAAAAAAGACTCATAAAAGAGTATGCATTGGTAGAAAAATTTTTAGCTTCCAAAATCAAAGCATAAAGGGAAAAAAACCTTCCCTTTTTCAGCCAAGCAATGAATCAATTCTTGGTCATTTGGATTTTCCTGAGAGCACCATCCATCTATTTAGAGATATTTGCAATGTTTAAAAGTGATAAAGAGAAGAAAGTAAAAATTTTGTAACAAGGCATTTGTCTATGATGCTTTGGAGCAATAACAAGAGTTTGTTTTTCACCTTGATGATCTCTTAACTGGGCATTTCTCTGCAAAGACGACACAGTGGATCAGGTGTACATCAAATTTTGGCTGAGAAGTCAGCCACAATAGACTTTTGGTCTATAGACAGATGCTGTGGCCAATTACTATCTTTAAGATTTCATCTGGAAAATTTTGACAAGTACTTATGTTAGATAAACAGCAAAATCTGATCACACTGAGCACCATTCCCTTTGATCCTGAAATTTTCATTAACAATCAAAACAATGAAAGATAAATATAGGTACAAACATAATGAAATGAAATTTCATGCAGAGATCACTTGGTCAACGATTTATTAAGAACCTATTTTGTGTCAGGCACTGTAATTGGCAGTGTGCACACAAAATAAAAGTATTTTTTTCCAATGAGCAGTTAGGACATGAGAAAACATGATATTTTCAAATAACCAGTTGGAACACAGACTGAAGGCCAAATATGTTACATTTAGCCACTCCTGAATTTGCTTAAGTATCTTTTAAGGCATTATGGAGTGCCTTGCCTCTGTCATTTGCTCCAGTCCTCTCAGATTTTTGTTTATCCAATTTTAAGGATCCAAGCATCTTATTTCCATTAAATTAATTATTAATTAGATTACATTTTAAAAAGGTAATATTTTCTTTAAAGATATGACAAGAATAAATATAGAAACACCTTTCCTTAACATATGGATGGTATGATATCCACTTATACCGCCTCATTTTCTGGAGAAGGGAGGGAGACTAGGTTCACATTTTAGCTCAGTTCCTATATCATAGTTCTCTCAAGTTCTAAGCCCAAAGTCACAACCCCCAAAACCTTGGTCTGAAGTATCGAGCACCCTGACTTCTCAGACTTTCTCTGCTCAGCTGACAGTAATATTTAACATGTGATCAAGCTTCCCTGCTTACCATTGTTTGAGTTCATATATAGGGACTTCGTCACTTTTCCCTAGAACTAGAAAGAACAAAGTAAAGCAAGACTCCATGCTCATTTTTCACCGTCACTTAATTACTTGACTTTTAGGCTTCTTGCCACAGTAGGACTCTGCCACCAGACAGGGGAGCTTCCATCCCAAACATTGGGGTCTTCACAACTTCCTGAGGTATTAGTTGGGTGGCCTCTGTGAAGCCTCCACTCGCTCTGGCAAATGGGACACACACCTGAAGACCTCCACCTGAGATTGTAATCCAGACCCAGTGAGGTTAAAGCAAGTGCGATTACTCCCCAAAAGTGATCGCTGGATTCCCCTAAAGTTCGAAGGCCAGGATGAAGCTGCAACTGAAGTTGCAATATGTCATCAGTGCCATATCTCCTCAGCTGCTTCTTGCCCCCAGGGGAAGAAGCCGACTAGTTCCCAAATACTGGTCCCAAAGTCCAATGGGCACTAACCTCTCACTTTGTCCTAGGCATTTCTGTGTTGATAATTCTGGAATCACTACAGCTGCTGGTGTTCTGGGGTCCCTCCAGTCAGCTGTTGTCGTGGGGCTAAAACTGCAACTCACAAGAGGCTGGGCCCAGAGTGTGTGCTGTCAGATCCCAGAGTGCTGTGCTCGCCACTCCCTGTAGGGCTTTCAGGCTGTCCTCAGCAGGAGGTTAGCTTCTCTGTGTCATTCTGTGGATGCTGGAGGTCCAAAAGTTGTTGAGCCCCTTCTTCCAATTTTTCAATAGTAATGTTTTGTTTGATTGACTCTTGGTGCATAATAGATTTCTGAGTTTCAATTTGATTGATACTAATTTTGTTTTGTTTATTAAACAACTGCTTTATTAACTTCTGTTTTACATCATTCATTTCCGCCAGATTTTGAGTTACAATTTTCCCCCCGTTTTTCCCCTATTCGCCCTCCCAGAATAGCAGTCCCACAAGATATTGCTTCCTTCAATCTGCTATCTCCCATATCTTCTCCCATACCGCCTTCGGCTTTTCCATTAGAGCAAGGTGAATCTCTGTGCCCCAATGCCTGCACATCTTATCTCCCCATTATAAGCAAAAGAGTATTAATAATAGTATTTTAGGGAACATAAGTAATTTTGAATTTCCATTTTATTCGTTGGGTGTATGTTTATATGAATTGATATCCTTCCCTGCACTCAAACTGATACTTAAATATTTACTTAGCTGATTATACATACACTTTATCATTTCAAAGTATTCTAGGTCTCTTCTACCTTTATAATTCAATGTTTTTACTATTAAGATATATGTGTGTATGTATGTTTTTTCGGATTGAATTTAGTTTTTCCTCTTTTAATATTGATTCCAATATATTTTATAGAGAGAGGGGTAAACCCTCTCTGATACTCTCCAGGAATACCTACCAGGGATACTCGGTTTAGCTATGTCTTTCCCTTGATGATGGATGCTTTTTTTTAACCCATTTGGTAAATACATTGTATACCTTGACACATTCCTATATAATTATTTAATTTACATTAATATATTCTGGAAAACCACTCAATAAATAAATAAATATGCACTCAAGGAATGTGTGTTCTGAGTAGCATTTTGAGATAATAAAATATCTCAAACTATTTTTCAAACATTTGGGTTTTGGCAAAATATAAAATGCTTTTGCCAAGTACTCTTCCTCCTTATTTCCAAACCCATATGTATTTCAAGGGAAATTTAATTCATATGTTTTTGGTATATTTACACTTAACTTGTTTAAATGGTGCCTTGTGAGAGCTATTTGAATTTCATAGAGTGTTAGAGGCCCCTTATGTTTAATCCTTTGAAGGCCCCTTTCCTTAGAACAAGGCATATTATTAGTCAAGTTATTAGAAAAGTAATAACAAAACGTAAAGTAACAAAACCAAATAATGAGTTGAAAACAAAAGTGTTTGAATTTTATTTAAAGTATTGAAATTACTGTTTCAATAAGTTATGATTATATATATTCATTTTGTGTAATAGATTTAATTATATATATATTTGTTTTGTGTAATTGATTTAATTTTATATATAAAATAAATATACATACATACATATATATGTGTATATATTATATACATATATATATATATAATTAAATCAATTACACAAAACAAAACATTCATTTGTTTCAAACTGTAAAATTCTTATAGGGGCAGCTAGGTGGCTGAGTGGATAAAAGACTGTACCTAGAGTGAGGAAGACTCATCTTCTTGAGTTCATATTTGACCTCAAACACTTAATAGATGTTTGACCCTAGGAAAGTCCTGTAACCCTGTTTGCCTCAGTTTCCTCATCTCTGAAAAGAACTGGAGAAGGAAATGACAAACTTCTCTAGTTTCTTTGCCAAGAAAACCCCATGAAGACTCAGACATGACTGAAAATTACTAAAGGAAATTAGAGTAAAGAATAGAGTGGCATCATACATTAGCCCACATTCAATCTTTCACCCTCAATTTAGGGTAGTGAGATGGCACAGTGAATAAAGCACCAGCCTTGGAGTCAAGAGTGCTTGACTTTGAAGTTATTCACAGACACTTACTAGCTATGTGACCCTGGATAAGTCACTTAATGCTGTTTGCCTCAATACCTCATCTATAAAATTCACTGGAGAAAGAATGGCAAACCACCATAGTATCTTTGCAAGAAAGCCCAAAATGACGTCATGATGAGTCAGACACAACTGAACAAAATAACATCAAATTGTGAATGTGTCTCTATACATCCTACACATGTATCTATCTACATAGAAAATTCTCCCAACATTGTGAAGAGAGACTCTCAGTTAGGTGGTTGAATGAGAAATTGTGCTTAACTCAAGATCTTCAGTATCACCTCAAATAATCAGGAAAGTCAATTTTAAAAAAAGTATCACAAAAAAGCTCCTTTAGCCAAACAAGTATTTCAATAGACTAAATTAAAATAAAATTTTAAAATACTTAATAACTAGTAGAAACCATATGATTAAGTAGAAGAAACCACATGTTTATCTCAGTAGATACAGAAAAGGCTTTTGACAAAGTAACACATCCACTCCTATTAAAAACACTAGAAAGTATAGGAATGAATGAAGCCTTCCTTAAAATAATGAGGAGCATCCTCATTATTTAAACACAACAGCAATTATTATATATAATGGGGATAAGCTAGAAGCATTTCCAATAAGATCAGGGGTGAAACAAGGGTGTCCACTATTACTCCTTTTAGTCAATCTGGTACTAGAAATGTTAGCAGTAGCAATTAGAGAAAAAAAAAAGATATCAAAGTAATCAAATTAGGCAAAGAAGAGACCAAGTAATCCCTCTATGTGGATGATATGAAGATATACTTAGAGCATACTAAAGAATCAAGTAAAAAACTACTTGAGACAATCAAATTTGGCAACATTTCAGAATATAAAATAAACCCAAAAATGCTCAGCATTGCTGTATATTTCTAATGAAATCTAACAGCAAGAGATAGAGAAATCCCATTTAAAGCTACTGTAGACATTATAAAATATTTGGGAATTACTTGCCAAAATAAACACAGGATATGAACACAACTATAAAACAATTTTCACACTCAAAAAGTCAGATCTAACTAATTGGAAAAATATCAATTGCTCATGGCTGGGTCAAGCTAATATAATAAAAATGACAGTTTTACCTAAATTAAATTACATATTTAGTGCCATGCCAATCAATTTACCAAAAAATTACTTTATAGAACTGGAAAAAATAGTAACAAATGACTATAATAAGCTACTCTCTGATAAACCCAAAGGCCCAGTTTTCGGATAAGAACTCACTCTTTGACAAAAACTGCTGGGAAAACTAGAATATAGTATGGCAGAAACTGGGCATAGACCATTATACAACAGCCCATATCAAAATTAAGTCTAAATGTGTCCATGATCTAGGTATAAAGGATAATACTGTAAGCAATCTGGGAAAACAAGGAATAGTTTACCTGTCACATTTATGGAGAGGGGGAAGATTTCATGACCACACAAGTATTAGAGAGCATCATAAAATGCAAAATGGATAACTTTGATGACAGGAAATTGAAAAGCTTCTGTACAAAGACAACATAACCAAAATTAAGAGGGAAGTGGAAAATCGGGAAAGAATTTTTACAACCTATGTCTCTGATAAAGGCCTCACTTCTAAAATATCAGAGTATAGAGTCAAATCTGTAATAATACAAGTCATTCCCCAATTGATAAATGGTCAAAGGATATGAAGAGGCAGTTCTCAGGGGAAAAAATTGAAGATATCTATAAGCATATGAAAAAATGCTCTAAACCACTATTGATTAGAGAAATGCAAATCAAAACAATTCTGAGGTACCACATTTCACCAGTCATATTGGCTAAGATGACAAAACAGGAAAATGATAAATGCTGGAGAGGATATGGAAAATTGCAACACTAATATATTGCTGGTGGAGTTGTGTACTGATTAAACCATTCTGGAGAGCAATCTGGAGCTATGCCCAAAGGGCTATAAGTAATTTCATATCCTGTGACCCAGAAATACCACTTCTAGGGCTGTATTCCAAAGAGATCATAGAAGCGAGAGGAACACCCATATGTACAAAAATATTTATAGTAATTCTTTTTGTGGTAGCAAAGAATTTTAAATTAAGGGGATGCCCATCAATTAAGGAATGGCTAAACAAGTTATAGTATATGAATGTAATGGAATACTATTTTGCCATAAGAAACAAGGAGCAGATGGACTTCATATTTACCTGGAGAGGCTTATATGAACTGATGCTGAGTGAGAAGAACAGAACCAGGAGAAATGTGTACACAATTTCAGACGCAACTTACATGAGATGACCAACTTTGATAGACTGTACTCTTCTCAGCAATGCAGGGCTATAAGTAAGCTTCAAAAGACTCATGATGAAGAGAGATGTCTACATTCAGAGAAAGAACTAGAAAGAACACAGTTTGAATGCAGATTGAAGCAAATTACCTGCTCTCTTTCTTTTTATTGTTTAGTTTTGTGTCCTCTTTCCCATTGTCCATTCCATCTGATACAATCCTTCTTTATAACCTGACTGATTTCTAATGTGAAAGCACCTGCAGATCCTATATCTGATTGTATGCCACCATTGGGGGAGGAGGGGAAAAAATCTGAAACTCAAAGAACTGTCAAACTGAATCTTGTAAACTAAAAGTAAATGAGCAAATTAATAAAGATCAAAATTTTTAAAAATTAAATACAATGCTAAAGATAAATAAATAAATTGAAGATAGATGGATGGATAGATAGATAGGCAGACAGATAGATAGATAGATAGATAGATAGATAGATAGATAGATAGTAAATATTTAACAGTCTCTATGGACCAGGAATGGTATAACACCTCTGGTGTAAGGGTTTGCTGATAACTTTACAGGGAAGCCTTTGGTCTTCACCACTATGCAGCTTTTACTTTTGGATCCAAAAAATCATAACATGTTCCAAAGCAATAGCATGCTAAAACTAACTTGACACATGGGTTAATCCAGATTGAGGGTAACCAATGGACTTCAGACCTATGAGTTAGCAAGATGTCTACCTCAAACATGTGAAGACTTACCGTGGTAAAATGAATAAATGACAACAATTTGTTCCAATGGCCAAGAAGGCAGCTGAAGTAGCATTTTGGATTTCTTAGAGCTTGGTTAAACATAGAACAACAAAGGTCATACACTGCATCATGAGTTATCACCTGTTATCTTGAATTTTGCTCTATTTGATTCCTCATGAAGAGAGAGGGAAGCTGATGACTTTACACAACTGTGCCTCACTTAAATCCAGTTCACATGCATTTCAAGAAATCATCTGTGATGCTATTGGTTCTCTTTGAAAACAAAAAAAAATGAACGACAATATACCAAGAACTCAGTGAGTATTGGTGATATAAATAACGGGGAGAAATCCCTCCTCTCAAAGAAATTATAGTCTAATTTGGCTAGACAACAGGAGTAAAAGAGAGATACAGTATACATTGGATAATATCCAAGAAGGGAACCTCCAAATTTAAGGAGGATCAGGAAAGGTAAAAAGGTTCTGACAGAAGATGAGACATTAGCTGAGACTTGCAAGTATCCAGGGACACCAGGATATAGACATAAGGAGGGCATTCATTCTGGGATGCTAATCTGGAGTCCCTCATACAGATATGGAATCTGGAAATAGAGTGTCATAACAAGACCAGCAAGGACAGCGGGGCAGAAAAGACTTTACCACATGGGGGAAAAGGAACAAACAGGATGAAAAGAAATGAGAAGCAAGCCTGAAAGTAAAATAAGAGAACAATCCTAAAAAGGTACTAAAACAAATAATAATTATTATAGATTAAAAGAAAGTAATGTTAAAAGAAAAATACCTTCAAAAGTTAGGATACATCCTTTAAAAGCAATAATTAAACCACAGGAAGTTATAGTGCAACAATACGTTGTTTTAGAAAAGGAAAATAAAGGCTAATACAAAATGGAGAAAGCCTCATATTTTCCAATGAAAATAGTTTTGAAAAATAATTGCAAAACTTTCTAAATAGGAAATTCTAAGGGAAATAAGAGAGATGTGTAGATTTCAAACTCTAAATTACAACATTTGACGAAATGATATTAGAGCTAAGTATAGGAAGGGGGAAATTTGATATGTGCCCAAAATCAAGCAGCTGGCCTTCTCAATTGAATACAGGTGAGAGGAATCTTAAACTACTTTAAATTTAAATTACGCCATTACATTAACACTCATATGTAGAATTTTTCTGCATGTCCAACAAATGAAATTTCTAATATGAGTCCATTTTTGACAGGCTACTGAGGACCAAATTTCTGAAAAGTTTAAAAAGAAACAAAGAAGGTGAGCAGCCCGCCCCCCACTCCGCGATGGGGGGTGGATTCGGCCGCCTCCCCTTGCTGCTGTCTCTACCCGGCTGTGCCGTCACCTGCTGAGGGGACCCAGCCCGGCTTTGCAGCCCTGTAGGGAGGAGTGGAGCCTAACCCTTCTGGAGCAGCCGGGGGCCCCCGCCGGCAGAACCCGCCCACAGCCCTACGCGGAGGCGGAGGCGGCGGCGGCGGCGGCTGAGGGGGAGACGAGAAAATGAGCTGCACAATTGAAAAAGCCCTTGCAGATGCTAAAGCACTTGTTGAACGATTAAGAGACCATGACAATGCAGCAGAATCTCTGATTGAACAAACCACAGCTCTCAACAAGCGAGTAGAAGCAATGAAACAGTATCAAGAAGAAATTCAAGAACTTAATGAGGTTGCAAGACACCGACCACGATCTACATTAGTTATGGGAATTCAGCAAGAAAACAGACAAATCAGAGAATTGCAGCAAGAAAATAAAGAATTACGCACATCTCTTGAAGAACACCAGTCTGCTTTAGAACTCATAATGAGCAAGTACCGAGAGCAGATGTTTAGGTTGCTAATGGCCAGCAAAAAGGATGACCCAGGTATTATAATGAAGCTAAAGGAGCAACATTCCAAGGAATTACAAGTACATGTGGACCAGATTACCGAAATGGCAGCAGTAATGAGGAAAGCTATTGAGATTGATGAGCAGCAGGGCTGCAAGGAGCAAGAACGCATCTTTCAGCTTGAACAAGAAAACAAAGGATTGAGAGAAATCCTTCAAATAACTCGAGAATCATTCCTGAGCCTCAAGAAAGATGATGCATCAGAGAGTACATCTTTGTCAGCATTGGTAACTAACAGTGATTTGAGCCTGAGGAAGAGCTAAAGAACATGGAAAATCACTGAGCTTCTATTGCACAGCTCCTAATAAGGAACCAGGGTTTACTTAAAAAGTTGTTAATGAATTGAATACCAGAAAAATCACAATCTTAAATCAGCCCTTCATTTCATTCTTTTTATATTATGTATAGTACACTGGCAAATGACATTTTAAAAAGATATTAGCAGAAGATCAATATTTGGTTGTCATTGACTTTATTATTCCTATTAAAAATTTTAATGGGAAAGTGGAAACTTTAAGCCATTGTTATTAGGTATACAAATAAAAAAAGTTCTCACATATAGAAACTACTGATCGTACTAGGCCCCTGCCACACTGTTACTTTTCTTAACATTTTTATCCAAATATTAAATATATATAAAGTTCTACATAGAATTTATGCAGTTATACCATTTTTTTAATCCACATTTTCTTAGCTTGGACTTAGTAAAAAAAGAAATATCCATTCCTGAATTTGATCTCTATTTGATATGAAGGCTAGCAAATGGTATTATATTTTACATCTACTAGGCCTACCTTTACATTTAAGAAATGCCTTTCAAAGATGTCAAGATTATTAAAAAAAAAAAACTTTTAAAAGATTGCCGATGTTTTGATTTTGTGGCATAGGCCATAAATTGGATATGTTTGTTCTTCAATCCTAGATCCTGAGAGGTGCTTTTGTTTTTAGCCAGCAACATACCATAGGTGATCATGGCATTTTGGGTAATAACTGTCCATAACTTACTGAAGGTGAAGAAATGTAGAAACTATCTTTTCAGTAATGAAAAAGAAAGCTATACTACTTTCTGAGAAAGAAAACCATATAGAAGACAAGATTATTCAGTAGGTTGAACTACTACTTTAGAGGGGGAAAAGGTTAGGTTTGGATTCCTGAATAAATATTAATTTGGTCAGGTTTGCTTTCTGGTTGATTTTAGGAATATTAACCTATCCATTACCCAGCTGTCCCAGTTAGAAGGCCTTATATAGGAAGCCAGGAATAAAAGAGATTGGAAGTGGGCAAAAAAAAAAAAAAAGCAAACGAACCAATGTATTTATTTTAGCCTTGTTAATAGTAAATGTCAACTTTCATCTGGTTTATAAAAAGAAAGCTTTATTCCTTAATAAAGGCTTGTTTTTCTTATTAGATGCCAACAGGAGCAAAGAAACTATAATTGTAGGTCTCTCTGAATCTGCCCTTGAACTTATGGCCATCATACTGAAACAGATATTTGGGAATAGTTCATTTTCTTGGGTTTTACATAAACTGCAAGTTATTTACTACCACCGTGTGAATTTTCAAAACAGAAAACCGAGTAAAGAAGTAATTGAAGTAGACAGTAAAGTAGAAACTAAATTTTCTCAAAACTAGCAGATTGTAAATTCCATTTAGATCATATGTTGAAGAAATACTATTCTTAGAATCTGTTAGTGTGCAAAGATGCACATTGCTAAGAGTAAAAAGCAACAACTATTTACTCAAACTTACCTTCCCAAAAATTGGGTATTTCTTTTTTATTTAAAATAAAACCTTATTCCAGAGGCCTTAGTGAAGATTTTCAATAAAAAAAGATATTTTTTCCTTAAAATTGTTTGGTAACTGTCTTCTATCTTACTTTGAATAAGAAACAATACTTGACTTGGTGGCAGATTTCTCTAGATAATTTTGATTTCATCCCATTTAACTTAATAAAATAAAACAAGCTGCCCTGTTAAGATTTAGTATGTGGCAATCTTGAGGCAGCTATTATTAAAAAATGCTTGATGAGTATTTTTGTAAATAAAATTGTGATTTAATTTATCTCTTCTTGCCCGTCATAGATATATTGTGTTTTTGAGACTTAATTTTAGGGTTTTGCAGAGTTTCATTTTGTGTAATAAGTTTTTGTCATATACGCATTATTTTTGTAATCCAGAAGCTTGAAATGTGTATTTGAAATGTGTACTGTATAATTTTATCAATAAAGATTGATAAAATTAAAAAAAAAAAAAAGAAACAAAGAAAATCCCTTAATGAATATCAAATTTCAAAACTTTCTCTAAAACTTCCATTTTCATTTATTTTAAGATCAAAATCAAATGGGACCAAAAAAATAACAACATACAAAAAATGTCCTTACAGATGCCACATTTAGTACTGTTTTTATCCAGATGATATCGTGTTTTGTTTTGTTTTTAATCTAGTAAAATAAAGTAAGGAGGAAAAGGGGAGTAAGAGGTAGAACAGAAGGAGGAGATAAACATAATAGAATAGAATTAGAGGGCAAAGCATTTTAATGAATATACCATCTTTCAAGAAGTATTGACAAGAAAATGGCACTAGAATTTAGAAAGGTCAATTTGCCTGCATGGAAATACACTGGGAGTTACTAATGGCTTACAAAATAAGATTTTGTCAGTACCGTATGACTTGTAAAGATATTAGAGGAAATATAATCAATTCATTTCTACCAGATGAAGAAACTGAGTTCCAGAGAGGTAATGTGGCATTCCTAATTAAATAGCAGAGGCAGGATATGTACATAACTTCCCTGACTCTAAATCTAATTCATTTATGTGCTAACTTTAAATATTTGGTTTGTGAATAATAGAATAAAAAGTGATCATGGACTCCACAGTTCCCAACTTTTCTACCTTTACATTTAGAGCTCACTTACTTCATTTGCCAAATTATGTTATTAAGCTTCACCTTATCAAAGCTTTCTTCCACCAGTAAATTATAATCTTATGAGTTAAAAAAACACTGATATCTCATCATCTGAGGAAGAATATTATGCATTTGCATTCAACTTCACAGCATTGTGCACTAAGGGCTTAAAGAGGAGGCCCATTTTAAGGTTCCAATCTCATACAATAGAATATACCTGCTCTTCACCAGAATCCCCCCTTTTTATGACCTGATAAAATACGTAATTTTGCTACTTTATTCCTTCTCTTGTAGCTTTTATTCTTGTTGAATGATTAAAGGACTGTACCTTACCGGTTTACCATGCATTTAACTGAGAGTATATTACCCTCCTCACCTCAAATACACATCCTCTATTCCAGCAATAAAATAGTTTGATTCACCTATAGAGATGAGAGGAATTGTGGGGTTAAATCCCAGTGTTATAAGAATGCATTTCCACCATCAAATCTTCTATTTCTTTAGCTATACTTTAATTTTTACTGTGTTGGGCACATTTAGAAAATTTTTAACAATTTCTCAGCTATTAATACTATTACTTTATTTAATTTTTCCTCAATATCTGACTTTATTGGGTGGAGTAATAACAGCACTTCCAATGTGCTGTAGTCCATACCACTTCCAAAATATGTAAAAGATGGACTCTGAACAACTTCTGGAGCTCCAGCACCCTCAGAACTACACAGAGAAGCTAACCTATCTGTGAGAACAGCCCAGCAGCCCTGAAGGGAGCGGCCAGCACAGCGCTCTGGGGGTGGCCAGCGCAGCACTCTGGGAGCTGAGTCCAGGCCACCTGGCCTGTGGTTTTAGCCCCAGGGTGGCTGGGCCAGCAGGGTGCTGGAGGGACCCCAGAACACAAGCAGCTATGGTAATTCCAGAATTATCAACACAGATATGTCTAGGACAAAGTGAGAGGTTAGTGCACTTTTGGACTTTGGGACCAGTATTTGGGGAATTCATCAGCTTCTTCCCCTGGGGGTGAAAAGCAGCTGAGGAGATGCAGCACTGATGCCATTTAGCAGCTTCAGTTGCAGCTTCAGCTCCTGACCTGCTGACTGTAGGGAGATCCAGTGATCAGTCTTGGGGGGTAATGGCTCTTGCTTTAACCTCCCTGGATCTGGATTGCAATCTGGGGTGGAGGTCTTGGGGTGGGTATCCAGCTTGCCAGAGCATGTGGAGGCTTCACAGAGGCCACCCAACTAATACCTCTGGAAGTTGTGAAGACCCCAATGTTTGGGGTGGTAACTCACTGTCTGGTTGCAGAGTCTTACTGTGGCAACAAGACTATAAGTAAGTGAGTGGCAACATGCCTAGGCAAAGGAAACAAAATAAACAGAAAAATTCAACATTAGACTCCTATCTTGGGGGCAAAGAGGATGAAAGCATGGAACAGGAGGAGGACTTTGGGGTCAGAAATCCTGCACCAAAAGTCCCAAATGAAAGTATGAGCAGGTTACAGGCCATAGAGGACCTTAAGAAGGATTTTAATAATCAAATAAGAAAAGTGGAGGAAAAATTGGGAAGAGAAATGAGAAGGATGCAGGAAAAGTATGAAATGAGAGTCAACAACCTGACTGAGGAAAATAACATCTTAAATATAGACTAACTCAAATGGCAAAGGAGGCTGAAAAGGGCAATGAGGAGAAGAATACCTTAAAAAGGCAAATTTGCCAGATGGAAAAAGAATCTCAAAAGCTCACTGAGGAGATTCATTCCTTCAGAGTTAGACTGGAGCAAATTGAAGCTAGTTACTTTATGAGAAATCTATATGCTGTTAAACAGATCCAAACAAATGAAAGAATAGAAGGGAATATGATATACCTCATGGGAGAAACCACTGACCTGGAAAATAGATCCAGGGGAGATAATTTAAAAAGTATTGGACTGCCTGAAAACCATGATGAAAGAAAGAACCTAGAAATCATCCTTCAAGTAATTATCAAGGAAAATTGACCTGATGTTTTAGACCCAGAGGGGGAAGTGGAGGTTTGAAAGAATCCACAGATCACCTCCTGAAAAAGATCCCAAAAAGAAATCTCCTAAGAATAGTATAGCCAGGTTCCAGAATTTCCAGATCAAGGAGAAAATACTCCAAGCAGCCAGGAAGAAACAATTTCAATATTGTGGAAACACAATCAGAATAGCCCAGGACCTGGTAGCTTCTACACTGAGGGATCGAAGGGCATGGAATATGATATTCCAGAGGGCAAAAGAGCTGGGATTAAAACCAAGAATCACCTATCCAGCAAAACTGAGTATCTTCTTTCAGGGGGAAATATGGTCATTCAATGGAATAGAGGACTTTCAAGCATTCTTTAGAAAAAAGCCAGAGTTGAATAGAAAACTTGACATTCAGACACAAGAAGCATGAGATGCTTGAGAAGGTAATCAGGGAAATGAAAACAAAAGGAACTTATCAAAGTTGAACTCTTCACATTCCTACATGGAAAAAATGATAATTGTGACTGATGAAACCTTTCTCATTATGAAAATAATTGAAGAAGGGTATACGGGCATATGAAAATATATGTGAATGTGTCTATATATGTTTACAGGTATTCATGAATATAGGGTACAGGTCGAATTTGGTGGGATGGGAAGATACTTAAGGGGTTAAGTTAAGAGATGAGAGCGGAATGTGGCAAGAGGAGATGGGGAGAAACAGGGTAGGATAAATTATCTCATGTAGAAGAAGCAAGGGGAAGTGGTATCAGGAGATATTTTAACATTAGTGAATTTTGTTTCTCTCTTTTTTTTAAAACAAATGCTTTATTAACTTCTGTTTAACATCATTCATTTCCGCCAGATTTTGAGTTACAATCATTCCCGCCCCCGCTGTTGTTCCCCTAACCACCCTCCCAGAATAGCAGTCCCACAAGATATTGCTTCCTCCAATCTGCTCTCTCCCATACCTTCTCCCATACCCCCTTCAACTTTTCCTTTAGAGGAAGGTGAATCTTTGTGTCCCAATACCTGCACATCTTATCTCCCCATTACAAGCAAAAGAGTATTAATAACAGTATATATATATTTGAAACATTTAATGTTAAGACCTTGAATTTCAGATCCATTTCCTTCCTCCCTTGTCACTCATTCCCTCTGGGGAGATAAGTAATTCAGTATAGGTTTTACATGTCTAGCTATGCAAAATATTATCATAGTAGATATATTGTACAAGGCTGCTTATAATTCCCTCCCACTCATCCCACCCCCACCTGGTCCATTCCCTACTTGATCCTGTCCCTCTTCTATAGTGGGTACTTCCAACCTCCCCTCCCCCAAGGATGCCCTCCCATCCATCATCCCTCCTCTCATCCCCCTTCCCCCTATTCTGCTGTAGGTTGAGATATCCCATTTAGTATGTATGTCATTCTCTCCCTGAAATAAATTCAGTGAGAATGTGGTTTTGCCTTTTTGCCTTTCCACAATATTGAAATTGTTTCTTCCTGGCTGCTTATAGTATTTTCTCCTTGATCTGGGGATTCTGGAACCTGGCTATAATATTCCTGGGAGTTTTCTTTTTGGGATCTTCTTCAGGAGGTGATTGGTGGATTCTTTCAACCTCTATTTTGCCCTCTGGATCTAAAACATCAGGGCAGTTTTCCTTGAGAATTTCTTGAAGAGTGATTTCTAGGTTCTTTCTTTAATCATGGCTTTCAGGTAGTCCAATAATTTTAAAATTGTCTCTCCTGGATCTATTTTCCAGGTCAGTGGTTTTTCCCATGAGATATTTCACATTGCTTTCTACTCTTTCATTTGTTTGGATCTGCTTAACAGCATCTTGATTTCTCATAAAGTCACTAGCTTCCATTTGCTCGGCTTGGCTCGGCTTGGCTCCCTGTGCTCTGCATGCTGCGTGCTGTGGGCTCCCAGAGCGCTGCGCTGGTCCTTCCTGCAGGCTGCTGAGCTGTCCTCAGCGGGAGGTTAGCTTCTCTCTGTCGTTCTGTGGGTGCTAGGGCTCCAGAAGTTATTCAGAGTCCCCATTTACATAATTTGGGGGGAATCTGGTGGCAGAGTGGCTTGGATGAGCTGTTTCTACTCTGCCATCTTGGCTCTGCCACGAATTTTGTTTCTCTTATTCTAGATTATCTTTCAGTTTAGTATATCTGTAATCACAGAAAGTAGTTTTCTTTTTGCTTCTTAAAAAAGACCATCGTAGATTAATTTTTTTCTATTCTACTAATAATTGCAGGTGTTGTTTAGTAATGTTCAGTTATATCTGACTCTTCATGACATCATTTAGGAGGTTCTTGGCAGTGATTTGTCATTTTTTCCTCTATTTCATTTTACAGATGAGAAATCTGAGGTAAAAAACAATAAGTTACATGCCCAGGGTCACACATCTAGTAAGTGTCTGAGGCTGGATTTGAACTCAGGTCTTCCCTGAATCCAGTTTCAGCACTCTATCTAGCCACTGTGCCACTTAGTTATCTGTTATAGTTATATAGACTTTAAATTCTCCCATATATTCAATTTTCTCTTAAGATCATTTTTTTCTTCAACCAATTTGAAACAGCCTGCTTTGTTTCTTGGGAATCCATAAAATTCTGTGTTTGATCAGATATTCAATTTCCATTGCATTACAATACATAGAGAGGTTCATAATCTTTTAATTTCTTTCATCCTTACATTTTGTACTAATTCCAGTATTTTCCCTTGTTGATTTTTTCTGTTTTTGCTTTTGTTTTAAAATACTTATTTCTTGTTTTAACGTTTTTGTTTGTTTCATTCCTTTTCCTTATATTTCAATGTTCCTCTCTTTCTTATCCCTGAGACTCTTGCCCATCAAGAAATTCATATTTAACCAGCCTTTTCCCTAAAGCAACAGTCTTATATGGGGACAGATCTAACCACCATACTATTTCAGGTGTGTTTCCTTCACTTAAGGTGCAACAAGCTAAACATGTTGGTACCCTGGCTCAAATCCATTTGGATTTCATTCTCTGATGAGACTGAATCAGTACCTGCCTCCTATTGAGTTGTGGAGGGCAGGTGTGTCGGATTGTCTTAGAAGAATTTGTGCTGTCTTGGCATTCCTTGAATGGAGGTCATCTAGGAAGCAGAAAAGCCCATTCTCTCTTTCTATAACTCCCCATATATCTAATAAACCTGGTTGAAGTCAATGTCTGCTATTTATTGCAACAGAGCTAAGGAGGAAGGTCACAGACATGGTACTAAATGAATATGGTGACTGGTAGGGGGAAACAGTGATTAGTGAGCACCGTAAGGCTATGCATTCTTGACTCTTAATTCATAAGTTTGTTCACTTGCTTAGCTCCTACCTTTCTTGTCCTATGGGTATGTAAAAATATAATCTGTCTACTTCTGTCCAATAATTAATTTCTGGGAGCTATCAAGGACTAAAAAAACTGTAATACCCCATCTTTTTCATCTGACCTAGAAGTTGATATATACGCCACCAACATAAATGTACACATTCATAAGCCATTCCCCAGCTGATAAAATATTATTTGAAATGAAGAAAGTGATTATCAAAATAAGAATTACAAATAACAAACAAATAGAAGCATGCTCTAAATAACTAACAATAAAATCATGTGGAAATGTAAATAACTACAAGGTTTTACCCCACACATAGCAAAATGGTGAATATGAAAAATATATTTGAGATGGCAGTGTTAGATAGGGTATAGAATACCCAAAATCTTATTGGCTTTGCAGCAGGTATATCAATTAATATAACCTAGTGCAATGCAATTTGTAATTTTTCAAATAAAGTGTTTAGTGTGACCATATTTGACCTGATGCCTCTGGAAGAGAGAGTGAGGTTGGTGACCAAGCTCATCGCTCTCTCAGTCAAATCCAAATCAACTGCAATCATGTTATCACATCCCTGATGCTGTGGTCCTCTTCAAAAACAAAAGGCAAACAACACCTGTTGGAAGTCATTTTGTTTTGAAAAAAGCTTTATATATTATAAAATATTTATTGAAGAATTTTTAAGTCAGAACATATACCTTGAAATGAATCAAATGTCACTTGCTAAGGAAACGGAAAAAAAAAATAAAAGAATTAAATGGACCATTTCTGTGTTGTGAATAATGACGAATATGTCGAATAAAGAGAAAGGTAGAAAAGAGGGAAGGAGAGAGGGAAAGAGGAGAGAAGAAGAGAGAAAAAAGAGAGAGAGGATATGAGGATATAAGAGAAGCTAGAAAACACCTTACAGACCATGTAATCCTCCCTTTTCATTGAACAGATGAGTAAGACAGGTAGTAAAAAATTAATTCATTTATTCGAGGTCCCATAGGAAGAAAAATGTGCAAAATTTGAACACAACTCCACTGACAAAAATTCAATTCTCCTCACACAATGCCATCCTATTTTTATATATGTGATTCGTCAAAGATGTAACTCCTGAATGTGCTAATTCATTCAATTTTTGTTCCATTTTAGTGCTAAAAAATTGATCTTTGCATAGTATGCTAATTCCATAAACTATTATGAATACATATGCATGAATTTTGACATTCTATTCCACTAGAATAAAATAATCAAACTTGAAATTTTGATTGCCTTATGAAAATAAAAAAGGTATTATTTTGTCATTAAGTCAAGACATTCGATTTAATCAGTAGAGAGAAACTCCTATAGGGAATTTTATTCCACTGAATGAAGAGAATCAGCTCTTCTGTATCTTATAATATTGGGTACCTGTGCATTGAGAATATAAGTGATTTGCTCATGGTCACACATGTATGAGACATGACATGAATCCAAGTAATTTTGATTCCAAAGCTATTCTTTCTTTCTTTCTTTCTTTCTTTCTTTCTTTCTTTCTTTCTTTCTTTCTTTCTTTCTTTCTTTCTTTCTTTCTTTCTTTCTTCCTTCCTTCCTTCCTTCCTTCCTTCCTTTCTTTCTTTCTTTCTTTCTTTTTCTTCTTTTCTTTCTTTTTCCTCCTTTCTTCCTCTCCTTTCTCTTTCTTTTCTTATTCTTATTTTCATATATATATATATATCTATATATGCAATTTTCATATATATAATATGTTTATGTAGATATTTACTTATATAAGAATGTATTTGAGAGAAAAACACAAAGATTCACATATTAAAAGGAAGGCCTAAACTATACAGGATCTAAAGGATTTATAGCTGGAAGGCAACTTGTACTCATTTACTCATATATTCATTATATGCACATATGCATGTATGTACATATATACATGAATGTATGTGTGGGGATATTATATAAACCTCAGACATAATTGGTGTAGAGCTCTCCTAGTGAGTAATTCCTTTTGTTAATATTTAGTGAAATTTTCTCTGAAACTTATAGCACCAAAAGTTATAAATCTCTAAGGCTTTATAGCTAGTATGAGTCATAGACAGGAATTCATGAGACATTTCCTATTCATCATAAAATCTTACTTTTCATATGTAATTAGGAAAAGTGAAAATGAACTACAACATAAAGTATCACTGAATCCCCCCATACCCCACTGAGCATCACTATCGTACCATTTCTATAGAAAAAGGAAAATTGGTCTTTGAAGGTGAGCTATAAGGTACCATATACAGATCACTGTCTTTGGGGTTAGGGGACCTGGTTTTAAATCCTACCTGTGACACTTCCAATTTACATTGGATCTCAGTTTCCTCTGCTGTAAAATCAGGGGACTGGACAAATTGGATCCCAAGGTCCCTTCAATGTCTAGATTTATGATACTTCCACGCTCCCAGTTTTGGACTCTATCTGATTTGTTATTTGTATTGATAGCTAAGTCAACATATAAGGTGTATTTTCAAAGTTCATAAATCTAAACTCATACTTAAACCTAGCCTCCCCTGTCTAGGCTTGTTCATTCCAAAGGCAGTCTCTTAATTCAGACTATTATTTCTCTATATAATCCTCAATCTTCTCTCACTGAAAAAATTTAAAAAGAGTAAGAGCAGAAAATAATATGGTTAAGATACTATTTATGTCAAGGATCTGTAAAATTTTGCAATAAATTTGGCAAGACAGGAAGTAAATTCCATATGTTTCATAATAATTTGCAGTTATGGAGCTTAGAGTATCTCCTGGTCTATTAGATCTCAAGATCAGACAGAATATGAGAAGCACGAAGCTGACTTCAAAATTAATCCTTTTTCTTTGTTTATAGATAGAGATCAGTGAATGGTGCAGTACATAAGTCTATGAATTTGGATTTATCAATTATATGACCCTTAACCTCATTTTCCTCATTTATACAATGGGGTAGAATTAATGTCCTCTGAGATCCTTTCACACACACACACACACACACACACACACACACACACACACACAAATATATGCATATATACACATACATATATTCACACAAAGTATATGTATGTTTGAAATATATGCATATAGAGACATGGATACATACACACATATATATCAATAGTTTTGAGGGAGATGTGTGAGTTGAAATGTATAAAAATACCCCATAGAACAGTGTCTAGTTACTTGTTTCATGGATAGATCTATCCAGAAGTTAAGATGATCTACAGTTGTATCTTGTTGAACTTTAGAAACTAAGCTATCAGTCCTGTACCTTCTTCTAAGATTATTAGAATAAACTCAACCCAGCACTAATAAAAAGGAAGAACTTCCCTCATTATGATAATGCTATCAATAATATATTCTGAATGTAGCCCAACAGAAACTGATCCAGGACTCAGGCATTTTATTCTGTTTCTGCCAGGAATTCCTGACAATGGATTTTTGCATCTATTCCTGCATTTATGTAACAGGGACAAAAATGCTTGCATTATCTACCTAGAGGATTATTCTGAAGATCCAATAAGATCATGTTTGTAAGGCACTTTGAATGTCATAAAGAACTAGATAAATATCTGCCATTATCTTTTTTCTGTCCCAGAGTTTTGATAGTACACTGGTTCAATGATGCCACACTTCTACTGACTCCATTGATATAGACTCTATTCCAAACATTCTTTCTCTCTTCCTTGACCTTCCATAAGTTTTCCACAAATCACTGATCCATATACCTCACTTTATTTTTCCTCTTTTCCCCTTCTCCTTCCATCACCCCAGTACCAGAGCCCCACATATTGTGGATACCAAAGTAATACTCAGAACTTCCATCTATAATACTTTCCACTAATATGTTCAACCCATCTCTCTTTTTTCTAGACGTACATCTCAATTTCCTCTAAATTGATTCTCCTACTCAAGTAAGCACTGGCATTATGCCACAAGTTACTTAAACCCACTCCCCTGCTATTCTAGCCTTAATTATTCAGGACATGGTTAAGAACTTTGTGGATTACCTCACCTATTTGATTCTCTTCCCTATGCTTCCCCTGCTCATCTTTCATCCAAATCACTACTGTTTAATATCTGGATGATCTGTGTAATTGACAATTGGATATATGAATAATCTGTACTCTTATGCAGGGTGGACTTTGGTGCCCTTATTTTTATTGTAGGAATAAGGATTTAAAGACCTGTTCCATACTCAAACAACGTATTTTTCTATTCAAAGCCTCAAAATAGCTGTAATGATCATTTCAAGAGTTAACACCAAGGAACTGAGCAATCATCACCAGCAACACTTTCAGCAACACTTCCTCTGAAATATTGAGGTATAATTCTCAGAAGTAGCAGAAATAACATACAATTTTTTCTGATATGTCACATCATGCTTTACTGAAAGTCTTATGTGAAATTATATTTCATAAATATCTTATTTTAAAATGATATATCCAAACCTCAAAATGAGAGTCACAATAGGGTCTGCCTATATGATGCATTTGTATAATGCATATGAAATTAGCAAATACATCATCAAAGATTAAATCTAAACTAGAAATCAATTCTTACATAATGACTCAAATGAAATAATAATTGAATTACAATCAATTAAATTTACTGAATTCAGCATCAGAAGACCAGGGCTCAAAGTCAAGCTTGAGCACTTGCTTCCTTGGGTAATCCACTTAAACTTCTTGAGACACACTTTTGTAACTTGACAAAAGAGAGATAACATGCATATTTACTGTCTCATAGTATTTTAAGGCTTACAGTGGAATGGTATAGCAGTGCCTTGTAACCACGAACACGATCTGTAAGATTGAGTCAGTTTGTGGTAAAACTGGAGAATAGATAATCTGAAAAGAGAATAGTTGTTGAAAAAGTATATGAATTCAATTCAATTGGTAGTCTAGCAATTCAAATTCAAATTGGGCAGAGATGAAGTAAAAATTGCATTTGATAAATTTCCTGTGAAGCAACATTTTTAACTAAGCCAGCTAGAAGGGAAGAGAAAAATGTCTCATAGATATGAAAACTAAGTAGAAGACTGATAACCAGGTTAGATAATGGAAAGCATAAGCTGCTGACTTTTTTTTCAAAAATTGAAATGAGCAGGTTAAAAAAAGAAGAGTTCAGTAATTATTATATATCAAGGAGGTATACTTATGTATGGAAATATTTGAACCAGAGATGGTGGAGGACATTTGGGAAATGAAAATAGAAGCAGAAAGAGAAATGACATAATGAACATAGATCTCAATAGGAGTAAACTATAACTGAAGAGTTCAAAAAATAGGTCAGAAGCCAGCTAAGGACGCCCCATATAATATTGATGGGGTACTTCACTTTTCTATTGTACAAATGCCCTCCAAAGATATTTGACTTGGATTTTAGATAACTGCTTGAGTACTCTGTCAAAAGTGGAACAGTTAACAATATCTTGGCTTACCTTAATGATAATTGATCCTTAAAGAGATGGAAAGGAGGATGGAGCCTAGTTGGTAGAGAAAAGCCAGGAGGCTGCTTAAACAAAACCAATGAAACAAAGATTAGAGGGAAAGAAAAGTATAAAACAATTACAGTCAATGCTTCTGATAAAGGCCTCATATCTCAATTATGTAGAGAACTGAGGCAAATTTATAAGAATACAAGTTATCCTCCAACTGACAACTGGTCAAAGTGTATGAACGGATAATTTTCAAATTAAGAAATTAAAGCTACATAAAGGCATATAAAATACTCTAAATCCCTATTGATTGCATAAAAAGCAAATTAAAATAACTCAGAGGTACCACCTCACACCTATCAGATTGGCTAAAATGAAAGAAAAAGAAAATTTTAAGTTTTGGAGAAGATGTAGGAAAATTGGGACTCTAATGCATTGTTGGTGGAGATGTGAATCAATTCATCCATTCTGGAGAATACTGTGGATCTATGTCCCATAAAACGATGCATATACCCTTTGATCTAGCAATTCAATTTCTAGTTTGGTATCTGAAAGAAATCATAAAAACGAAAAAATAACCCACATGTACAATATTTATATCAGCTCTTTTTTGTGGTGGAAGAGAATTGGAAATTACAGGGATGCCTATCAAACAGGGAATGGCTGAATAAGTTGTGGTATTTTAATGTAATTGGATACTATTGTGCTATGAGAAATGCTGAGCAGGTGGATTTCAGAGAAACCTAGAAAGACTAACATGAACTAATACTGAGTGAAGTAAACAGAACCAGGAAAACATTGTACATAGTAACAACAAGATTATATAATGATCAATTGTGATAGACTTAGTTCTTCTCAGCAATACAATGATCAAAGACAATTCCAAAAGAGTCATGATGGAAAATTCTATGTACGTCCAGAGAAAGAACTATGGAGTCTGAATATAGATTGAAGCATATTATTTTCACCCTTTTATTTTTCTTTTACTTCTTATGTCCTTTTCCCTTTTGTTCTGATCCTTCTTTCACAACCCGACTAATGTAGAAATATGTTTAATATGATTGTACATGGAGAACCTGTAGTAGATTGCTTGCTGTCTTGGAGAAGGTGGGAGAGGAGGGAGGGAGGGAGAAATATTTAGAACTCAAAATCTTACAAAAATTAATGTTGAAAACTTTCTTTACATGTAATTGGAAAAAATAAAATACTTTTAAAGAAGTGGAAGAAGCAATGATGGAAATTGTTATACTGCACCTGATTTTAATCAACAAGAAGAAAATACTTCCTAATGTGAAATTATCTAAATCTTGGGCAAAGTGACCAATCCATTATAGAGTTCTTGATTAGTAGAGAGGAAGGAAAGGGGTTGACATGCATATGAGATTTTAGAAGAACAGATTTCAAAGAGTTCAGAAAAAGAATACATATGATTCAATTATTCATGGAAATTTAAGTAGGGAGAGAAGCTATTACTGATGAAATTCAGAAGAGGCAAAAATTAATAATTCTTATGAGGTAGAAAAGAAGTTGTTGCACAGTTACTTCATTTATGGGATTGTTTTTTTAATAAACATAATAATAAATATTCATCATCCTCATGGCAATGATTATTTATTTGATTATTTAATATTTTCAAAGCGCATTAAATCCTAATAATGGAATTCATTTTTACTGCTTGCTTACCTGAAGGTAGTTAACTTCATTACAAGGGAATAATTTGTGATTGATTCAATTATACCTAGGTTGATACAAAGAGTATTGTGAATAAGTAGAAACTTGATTTTACCTTGAACAGTTGCATTAAAGCCAGAGGAAATATGGTAGCAGAAAAGAAGGAGTAGCATCATTAAGAACTGATCTATAAAGATCTAGCAAAGAAAATGAGAGATATGTGAAAAAGTAGGACAGAGCCATGACACAGACAGGACATACTGAGGAGAATCACTGTCCCTACAGACATCTAGGCATAGAACATTCATGCTAACACCAACAGTTGTAACTACTTTCTCAGAAACTGAAAGAAGTCCCAAGTAAAAGTCTGTTCTTTCTCTCCAGCTCCTCAGCCTATTCCCTCTATTAGGAGACAATGTATAATATCCTGCTGCTTAGAAGAGTGGGGAAGTGGAATAGATTAAGTACATGAGACACAGCAGTCAATGACTATAGTAATCTACTCTCTGATAAACCCAAAGAACCTAGCTTCTTGGATAAGAATTCATTATTTGACAAAATCTACTTGAAAATCTGTAAAATAGTATGAAAGAAGCTGAGTATAGATCAATATCTTACACCATATATCAAAATAGAGTCTAAATGGGTGCACAATCTAGGTATAAAGGGTGATACTGTAAGCAATTTGAGAGAGCAAGAAATAGTTGTCAGATTTATGGAGAAGGGAATATTTTATGACCAAACAAGAGTTACAGAGCATTATAAAATGCAAAATGGATAATTTTGATTAGATTAAATTGAAAAGTTTTATGGGCAGATAGGTGGCACAGTGAGTAGAGCTTTGGGCCTGGAGTCAGAAGGACCTGAGTTCGAATCCGAACACACACAAACAAAAAAACCTAGCCGTGTGACCTTCGGCAAGTTACTTAACCCCAACTGCCCTCCAAAAAAAAAAAAAAAAAAGAAAAGTTTTGTACAAATAAAGTCAATGTAACAGAGATTAGGAGGTAAATGAAAAATTTGGAAAGAATTTTACAACCAGTGTTTCAGATAAAGGCCCCATTTCTAAAATATACAGAGAGCTGAGTCAAATCTATAAGAATACAAATCATTACCCAATTGATAAATGGTCAAAGGACATGAACAGACAGTTTTCAGAAGAAGAAATTATAGATATCTGTAAGTATGTGAAAAAATGTTCTAAATCATTATTGATGAGAGAAATGAAATCAAAACATCCGTGAGGTACCACATCTTGCTGGTTAGATTGCTAAGTTGACAAAACAGGAAAATGGCAAATACTGGAGAGGATGTGGGCAAATTGGAACATTAATGCATTCTTGGTGGAGTTGTGAATTAATCCAGCCATTTTGGGGAATAATATAGAACTATGTCCAAAGGGCTATAAAATGTGCATACCCTTTGATAACACTTCTAGGGCTATATCCCAAAGAAATCATAGAAGTGGGGAAAGGACTGGTATATCCACAAATATTTATAACAACTATTTGTGGTGGCAAAGAATTGGAAACAAAGGGGATACCCATCAATTGGGGAATAGCTAAACAAGTTGAGGTATATTAATGTAATGGAATACTATTGTGTTACAAGAAATGAGGAGCAGACAGACTTCATAATACCTTCGAAAGACTTATATAAACTGATGCTGGGTGAGGAGTGCAGGACCAGGAGAACTGTGTACACAGTTACAGACACATAATATATGTGATGACTAACTTTGATAGACTGGGCTCTTCCAAGCAATAAAAGGTCAGAAGAGAACTACAAAAGGCTCATAATGGAAAGGGATATCCACATCCAGAGAAAGAACTACAGAGTCTGCAGATTAAAGCAAACTATTTGCTCTCTCTCATTTATATTTTGTTTTGTCCCTTCTTTCCCATTATTCACCGCATTGATTATAATCCTTCTTTAAAACATGAATAATGTTCAATGAATATTTGTAGAATGTTTTTGGTTTTTTTTTGGTTGTTTCTTTTTTGTAGAATCTATATTTGATTACATGCCACCATGGGGGGGAGGGGGAAAAAGGGAAGGGAATAAAATTTGAAATTCAATGGATTGTGGAACTGAATGTTGTAAAACAAAAGTAAATGAAAATTTTATTTATTTACAACTTCTCTACAGAAAGGGAAGGGAATAAACCTCAAAGAGTCTATAATGGGCTAAGAGCTTTTACAAACATTATTTCGTTTGATCCTTACAATAACCCAAAGCGATGGGTGCTAGATCATCCCCATTTTACAACTGACAAAATTGAGTTAAGTAACTAAGGAAGGAATCACTTTTACTAGTCATGATCCATTATATAGTTCCTAGACTTCAATGAATTATTACAACCCAGAATTGCATTAATATTATCACAAAGGAGAATAAAAATGAATTAGGAAGATAATCATATAGTATTCTCCCATCTGCCATTAGAGCCTTACTTTTCTTAGGTCAAATAATTTAAATTTCTTAATTAAACAAATGCTTTATTAAGTTCTGGTTACATCATTCATTTCCACCAGGTTTTCAGTTACAATTTTCCCCCCATTTTTCCACGACCCATCACCCCAGAATAGCATTCCCACAAGATATTCCCATTTCCAATCTGCTCTCTCCCATATCTTCTCCCATACCCGCTTTGAATTTACCATTAGGGCAAGGTGAATCCCTATGCCCCAATGCCTGGACAACTTGTATCCCAATTACATGCAAAATAGTAATAAAAATAGTATTTATGTATATTTGAAACATTTAATTTTAAAACTTCAAATTTCAGATCCATTCCTTTCCTCCCTTATCACCCACTCCCTCTGGGAAAATAAGCAGTTCAGTATGTGTTGTATATGTATAGCTATGCAAAACATTACCATAGTAGATATATTGTAAAAGACTGCTTATATTTCCCTCTCACCCAACCCACAACCACACCTGGTCCATTCCCTACTTTAACCCGTCCCTCTTCAAAAGTGGGTACTTCCAACCTCCCATACCCGAAGAATGCCCTCCCCTCCATCATCCCCCCTCTCATCCCCTTTCCCTTACAGGGTGAGATATCCCATTTATTATGTATGCCATTCTCTTCCTGAGCCAAATTCAATGAGAATATGGATTTTCCTTTTTGCCTTCCTGTTCTTCCTCTCCCCTGCAACCACTCCTCCTTGAATCTTCTTTTTTTTTTTTAAACAAATACTTTATTAACTTCTGTTTTACATCATTCATTTCCGCCAGATTTTGAGTTACAATCATTTTCGCCCCATTATTCCCCTACCCACCCTCCCAGAACAGCAGTCCCACAAGATATCGCTTCCTCCAATCTGCTCTCTCCCATACCTTCTCCCATACCCCCATCGACTTTTCCATTAGAGGAAGATGAATCTTTGTGTCCCAATGCCTGCACATCTTATCTCCCAATTATAGGCAAAAGAGTATTAATAATAGTATTTATATATACATTTGAAACATTTAATGTTAAGACCTCGAATTTCAGATCCATTTCCTTCCTCCCTTGTCACCCATTCCTTCTTGGGAGATAAGTAATTCAGTATATGTTGTACATGTCTAGCTGTGCAAAACATTATCATAGTAGATATATTGTACAAGGCTGCTTATAATTCCCTCCCACTCATCCCACCCCCCACCTGGTCCATTCCCTACATGATCCTGTCCCTCTTCTATAGTGGGTACTTCCAACCTCCCCTCACCCCAAGGATGCCCTCCCATCCATCATCCCTCCTCTCATCCCCCTTCCCCCTATCCTGCTGCAGGTTGAGATATCCCATTTAGTATGTATGTCATTTTCTCCCTGAACCAAATTCAATGTGAATGTGGTTTTGCCTTTTTAGCCTTCCTTATTCTCCCCCTCCTTTGCACCCACTTCCCCTACATGAGATAGTTTACCCTACCATGTCTCTCCCCATCTCCTCTTGCCACTTTCCTCTCTCACCTCATAATTTCATCCCTTGAGTACTCTCCCTTCCCAAAAAAATCAACCTATGCCCTCTATCCATATATAACTAGCCACATACACACACATTCACATATGTATTCGTATGACCACACCCCCTCCTTCCATTATTTTCATAGTGAGAAAGATATCATCAGTCACAGATATTGCTTTTCCATATAGGAATGTAAATAGTTCAACTTTGATAAGTTCCTTTTGATTTCTTTTCCCTGATTACCTTCTCAGGCATCTCTTACTTCTTGCGCCTGGATGTCAAATTTTCTATTCAGCTCTGGTTTTTTCCTCAAGAATGCTTGAAAGTCCTCTATTCCACTGAATGACCATATTTTCCCCTGAAACAAAATAATCAATTTTGCTGGGTAGGTGACCCTTGGGTTCATTCCCAGTTCTTTTGCCCTCTGGAATATCATATTCCATGCCCTTCGATCCCTCAGCGTAGAAGCTGCCAGGTCCTGGGCTATTCTGATTGTGTTTCCACAATATTGAAATTGTTTATTCCTGGCCGCTTGTAGTATTTTCTCCTTGATCTGGGGATTCTGGAACCTGGCTATAATATTCCTGGGAGTTTTCTTTTGGGGATCTTTTTCAGGAGGTGATCGGTGGATTCTTTCAACCTCTATTTTGCCCTCTGGATCTAAAACATCAGGGCAGTTTTCCTTGAGAATTTCTTGAAAGGTGATTTCTAGGTTCTTTCTTTCATCATGGCTTTCAGGTAGTCCAATAATTTTTAAATTGTCTCTCCTGGATCTATTTTCCAGGTCAGTGGTTTTTCCCATGAGACATTTCACATTGCCTTCTAATCTTTCATTTGTTTGGATCTGCTTAACAGCATCTTGATTTCTCATAAAGTCATTAGCTTCCATTTGCTCCAGTCTAACTCTGAAGGAATGAATCTCCTCAGTGAACTTTTGAGATTCTTTTTCCATCTGGCAAATTCGACTTTTTAAGGCATTCTTCTCCTCACTGCCCTTTTGGGCCTCCTTTGCCATTTGAGCTAGTCTATTTTTTAAGGTGTTGTTTTCCTCAGTCAGGCTGTTGACCCTCATTTCATACTTTTCCTGCATCCTTCTCATTTCTCTTTCCAATTTTTCCTCCACTTCTCTTATTTGATTTTTAAAGTCCTTCTTAAGGTCCTCTATGGCCTGCAACCCACTCATGTTTTCCCCTGGGGCTTTTGGATCAGGACTTCTGACCTCACAGTCCTTTTCCCGCTCTATGCCCCCAAAATAGGAGTCTAGGG
>WOXC01007497.1:0-13561 GCA_011680675.1 Gymnobelideus leadbeateri | reverse complement strand
TTGGAGGCTTCAGCATACATGTTTGTATCCCTTCAAACACCCAGACTTCCTAACTCCTATGACTTTGTCACACTCTACCTCAGCTACTCGGAGAGGATCTCCCCACTGCCAACTGCTGAATCTCCTTAATGATTTCCAACAATTACATTCAATAGTGGCTCTGAGCTCCCATATGCCTATGTAGGGCTTTAGCCTTTACTGTGGGGGTTGCCACAATATCTGAGCAGGGGCAGTCAGTGCTGCTTAATTTCTATTTAGGAAGCCTTGTGTATCTGACCAACCACAGGAACTTCCTAGACATAGCTTCAGGGCCTACTGCATGTCACAAGAAAAGCCTTTAAAAATAATATTTGAATACAACCTCAGTAGCCACAATGAGCATTCCTCTCTGCCCCCAACACAAAGACATTTTTAAAAAGACAGGCTCAAACATTTTTTGTTAAGTTACACACGTAATTAGCAAAGGAGCTGCAGGCTGAGTTCCAACCCAAGTTAGATGTCATGGGGTGGGGTGTGTGAAAGAGAGCCAGGAATTAGGCAAGAAAACAGGGAGAGAAGAGGGTCACATGAGGGAACAGGGGAAAGCATGGCCCTAGATCTGATGGATCAACCAGCAGAAGGGGAGAGGCTGTTGAGAACTGTGATGGGTAGGCTCCCTCTGGAGGCACAGGTCTCCCTCTCATTAGAGTTCTCCTAGTAAAGACTAGATAATTAGGGCAGGAAAGGAGACAAGACAGGGTGGCTTGGCTGGGAGCAAATATGTTTTCTGATAGAAAGCTTTTGGTTACATTTGTACCCTCTTTTTTGGGGGGGTCTTTTTTTTGGAGGGGGGAAGGGAAGGCAAATGGGGTTAAGTGACTTGCCCAAAGTCACACAGCTAGAAGTATTAAGTGTCTGAGGCCGGTTTTAAACTCAGGTCCTCCTGACTCCAGGGCCAGTGCTCTATTCACTTTGCCTCCTAGCTGCCCCACAATTATACCTTCTTGCAAAGTACTGTGCCTTATGCTTTAAAAGTCTTTTGCTGGAGATGCCTCCTTCAGTTTCCCCATCTGGAAGAGGAGGGGGTCTGCTCCAGCTCTACATCTACTTTCCTGAGACTCCCTGGTCCCAGGTCCCCTCCCCCTGCAACCCTGCCACCTTTATGGCACCACTCTGCCTCTCCTGCTCCCTAAACAGCAGATACCTCAAGGTGCTGTCTCAAGCTGTCTCCTCTTTTTTCCTACACTCTCCCTCCTCATCTTCTGTGTTCCCACATGCTCAAATTTCATCTCTATATAAATAATGCCCAAAACTATAATTCTACCTCTTGAACTCCAGTTCCATATTTTCAACAGCTTGCCAGACATCAGCCAGATATTGTATCAGCATCCCAACTCAACATGTCCCAAACAGGACAAATTATCTTCCTCCCCTCACTTCCTCAATTGGGACAAATATTATTTATTCCTTCGGTTAACTACAACTTTTGAGAGAATGATGTCTTCTTGGTAAATGAAAGGCAATCAATCTTCTAACTGCTTAAAGTTTTTTTCTTTAACTCTTATTAACAGAACTTTTTTTCCCCAAATAGATCATTTTTTTCCCAGCTTTAGTGAAAAGGGTACAAAGACCAGGACTGAATTTTTTCTTGATGGCTCAGGGTCATTATTATGAACATCCATTATACTGTCCTATGCATGTCAAAGATATGGAACACTGGGCTGCAAATGTGCAGAGCTCAAAATAGACATTTGGAACTTACTTACTGACCAGAAAAGCAAGTTGTTATCTTGTACTTGCTTGTCTACCTTTAAAAAAAAAAATGGAGCATAGCTCATAGCATCCTTCCAGATAATAGAACAGGATGGGTTTTCTGCCAAATGAACTCTCGAATTAAAGGCTAAAGCAGTTTTTTCCCTTCTCACCTTCCCCCAAAATCCATTCTTTCTGGTTCCCCCCCAAAAAAAACAGTTGTCATCTGCCTCCTAATTAGCATTCAAAACCTTATTTCTGCTTCATTTAATAATTAGTGAATGCCTAATATGTATGAGATAGGTACCACTGAGGGCAGAGGAAGACAGAGGCCTTGTTCTCACAATGTTTACAGACTAATACCCTCAGAAATGTCAAGTCCTACTTCAGCCACCTTGTCTCAGAATTCTCTTTGCCTTTAACTTAGCTGGATAGAGCACATATTTGTAGAGGTAAAGTACACTGACCACATTAAACCCCAAAGGTCAAAACATGACTTTCCTTGATGAGATCCATCCACATAGGGAAAGCCAAGTGGATGAAGAATGCATATCAGATTATAACATACAATCTGATGACGGCAATTGTTTTGGACAGGTCCTTTAGTGAGACAGTGGGCTGGGCCAACAATTGGCAAGGATGGATAGAAAAGGTTAGACAATTTCAGAAACTGCAGCACTTTCCATGATCCCAAGCTGCTGCCAACACCAAAAGCCATTTTTTAAATATAACTATCCTCCACAGTTCTACAGATGATAAATATGGTTTCAAATCTTGGAATATCATGATCTCCAAGAAAATCAAAAGTACATGTGACCCAAGGGCAATGATACTGTTCTATCAGTGAGCTTTAAATGTCATTTTATTCTCTAAGTTCCAAGTATCTAACTTGTCTCCAACATTCAATGCAATGTGTCTCTTATGCTTTACTGTAGTGACTGAAGAGCAATTCAGAAAAATGAGCTGATGGTGCAGTGGATGCACTGTTTGGCTGGGTTGTCCCAAGAGAAAATGCACATGGCTCTTTTGCCCTAATATGGGTGACTCCCAATGAGTATATAGGTCTCATTTGGGGAACTAGCACTACTCACCATTGTCTTGGCCCAGAATCAGGGAATAAATGCTTCGAAGTCCAAACACATTGAGGAAGTACCAGGATGCAGAACTCACCCTAGCAAAACAGGATCAATTTTTGAAGATATTATATAAGGAATTTTGTTCCCAATTTTCAAGGTAAATTAGAACTGATTAAACTGTATCCACTGAAATTTTTCTAATAAAAAAGGAAGGGCTAAGACTTTGGCAGCTTTTATAGACATGTTCATTAGCAAACAAAATTAAAGAAGATAGGCATCATACCAAAAAAATAGTCTTACAAACAGTTATTCACTGTAGGCAAGTGGTTATTTTCATTTTGACAAGAGAAAAGACTTAAGCCAAAGAATTGAGCGATCATGGTGGCATCTCAGGCCATCAGTAAGAGGGTAGAGAATTTTGGTAGAAGAGAAGGTTTTTCCCAACACTGCTGACATCACATCTCACACTTTTCTTCTTGTTTATAAGACTGACACTATACCTTCTCTTCCTGAACTGTGCTACCTTTGAGGATTTGGTACTAGGGTGGCCTAGTAGATACCTCCTCTGCCCCTTATCTCACAGGCACAATTCCTGGGTACCTTGCTGGAAGTGAAGCAGGATTATCATATAATGTATGAAGTCTGTAAAAGCAGCACGGGAACTTTAGATTATCCAACACTGAATGACTACCTCAGTGAACTCCAAAAATCAGAATCCCCTTTCCTTTACAAACATTGAGTTCTGAGTTTAGTAAAACAAAATGTTCTTACCAGGATGCGTCTAAAGTGAGCAATTCAATTCCTTGCTGTAGCATGGGTTTAAATCGGAGGGTCAGAGGAAACGGGACCTTGGCTGTGAGGAAGAAAGAAAAAAGCTCACCAAAACCTCCCAACTGTTTTCTGCTTCGGTATTTTTAGAAAGGTTTAAGTGTTAATGTGCACAATCTTCTGCTTGAGGCTATGTGAAAAATCTTCAACACGTGTTTCCTTGTGAAAATGAATTTTAAAGCCTTTTTGTAACTATTTCTAGTAGATTAAAACGTCATTCGCTAAATCAGGTTCTCCAACAGTAGTTATTATCTCCTTCTGGCAGCAGGGCCTAGGATTTCAACTGTGAACCAAAGACTGAAATGGACTGCATTAATCTGTCAAAAACTGAAAGATGAAAACTGAACCTACTTTTTAAAAAACAGAGTAAAATTTTTTTAAAATAGTGAACCAGTTTAAACCAGAAACAAACTTACATATTTTCTATTGGCCTGAAATATCAAAATATTCTTTGAACCAAAAAGATATTTCATTTGGTTTGAATCCCTATTGAGAAGACAGTTACAAAGAGAATAAAGCTAAACTGGCTTCCACATCGTAAATGAGGTACTCATCTAGGGTGAAATAGTAAAATTATTGTAGTTTAAAAGATCCTGAAAACATTATTAAAATCTTTACTGGTCCTAGGAACATTTATGTTTTTCTGAACATGGAAAAAAATAAGGTGGTATAGTGAGAAGAAAACTAGCTGTGGAGTCAGAAATTCTGTATTTCAAGCCCACTTATACTACTTATTACTTGCCAGGTTACTGCCTAAGTCATTTCCCATCTCTGGGACTCAGTTTCCTTATCTGTAAAATGAGGAAGTTGAACTAGATGATGGTTAAGGTCCTTTCCAGCTCTTAATCCAATGAACTAAAAAGAAGTAAAAGATTTAATTCACAAAGCATTCGATGATGGACACTCACTTGTTACAAATCCTGAGAAAGTCATGTTGATCCATCCACCAATAAGAATCATAGG
Organism: Gymnobelideus leadbeateri; assembly: GCA_011680675.1. Classification (NCBI taxonomy): domain Eukaryota; kingdom Metazoa; phylum Chordata; class Mammalia; order Diprotodontia; family Petauridae; genus Gymnobelideus; species Gymnobelideus leadbeateri. Next base: position 8,963 of record WOXC01007497.1, on the reverse strand, counting down.
AAGTACATTTGTCACATTTCCTTTCATCATGTCTGTAAGCATGGTAGGATCTAAGAATTAAAAAAAACAGACTGATTACTGATCTCTTCCCAGTGAATTTTTGATTGTTTTCTAAATGAATATTTAATATTAACTAATGCCTCACATAAGATATTATTACAAAGGTTATAAATAACTGATCATCTTTGACTCAAGAAATGAATACAGTAAAAGAAAACGCAGTCAGCACAAGATAATTTATTCTAATCTCCTTTAAATATCTGTTCAGTATATTTTTAGAGCAACAAGACTTAACAGACATTTAAGAAACTGAAAAGAGTAGACATATTAGACAATTTCTAGCAATTAAAGCATTATAAAAATGAAAGGGGATGCCTTGATTTGAGTTTCCTCTCACCAACCAAAAGCTGGATGAATGAATGTTGGTCAGTATTTTCCAATAACAAATTCTATGAGACTCTTTCAGAATTTTAAAACTCTTTGTCTCCCATTATTTAAAGTTGAAGAAAACTAAGAAAATACCTGTCATAGGAGATGGAGGCACTACCTTCCTCTTTGTTTTTTTGAAAAATCCATCTTCAGGATTGTTGAAATAATACTTCCGTGTCAAGAAAGACTAAAAATAAAACACACATTAAAAAAAAAAACAACAAAATTCAGACATAAAATTACTGAATACAGATATGCTCTAAAAAGGCTATTATCATGATGATTATGATTATATGCTACATATTTTGCTAACTTTTCTTCAAAATGTCCACTTTTTTATGTCTTTTTTTTTCTTTTAAATTTATTTATTTTATAGTCCTTTGGAGTTGTCTTATAACCTTGAATTACTGAGAGGCGCCCAGTCTATCAAAGTCAGTCATCACAGATACAGTGTTTCTTTAACTGTGTACAATGTTCTCCTAGCTCTGCTCCCCTCACCAAGCATCAATTTATATATGTCTCTCCAGGTTATTATGAAGTCTGTCTGCTCCTCATTTCTTATAGTATAATGGTATTCCATTACATTTATATACCATAACATGTCCAGCCATTCCCCAATTGATAGGCATCCCCTTGATTTCCAATTCTTTACTATCACAAAAAGAGCTGCTATAAATATTTTTGTATATACAGATCCTTTTCCCACTTGTATGATCTCTTTGGGATACAGCCCTAGAAGTGGTATTGCTGAGTCAAAGGGTATGCATGTTTTTATAGCCCTTTGGGCAAATTGTTCTCCAGAATGGCTGGATTGGTTCACAACTCCACCAACGATGCATTAGTGTTCCAATTTTCCCAGATCTTCTCCAGCATTTATCATTTTCCTGTTTTGTCATGTCAGCCAATCTGACTGGTGAGATGTGATACCTAAGAGTTGTTTTGATTCATATTTCTCTAATCAATAGTGATTTAGAGCATTTTTTTCATATGATTGTAGATATCTTTAATTTCTTCCTCTGAAACTGCTTGTTCATATCCTTTGACAATTTATCAATTGGGGAATGACTTGTATTCTTATAAATTTGACTCAGTTCTCTGCATGTTTTAGAAATGATGCCTTTATCAGAGACACTGGTTGTAAAAATTCTTTCCCAAATTTCTGCCTCCCTCCTCATCTTGGTCACATTGGCTTTGTTTGTACAAAAAGTTTTCAATTTACTGTAATCAAAATTATCCGTTTTGCATTTCATAATGCTCTCTGTCTCGTTTGGTCATGAATTCTTCCCTTCTCCATAAATCTGACAGGTAAACTATTCCTTGCTCAACCAGATTGCTTACAGCATCAGCCTTTATATCTAAATCGTGAACCTATTTTTACTTTATTTTGGTATATGATATAAGATATTGTTCTATGCCCAGTTTCTGCCATACTATTTTCCAATTTTCGCAGCAGTTTTTGTCAAATAGTGAGTTCTTATCCCAGAAGCTAGAGTTTTGGGTTTATCAAACAGTAGATTACTGTAGTCATTGACTACTGTGTCTTCTGTACCTAATCTATTCACTGATCCACCATTCTATTTCTCAGCCAGTACCACATAGTTTTGATGATTGCTACTTTATAATACAATTTAAAATCTGGTATGGCTAGGCCACCTTCCCTAGCATTTCTTTTCATTAATTCCCTTGATATTCTGGATCTTTTGTTTTTCCAGATGAATTTTGCTATTATTTTTTCTAGCTCTATAAAATAAGTTTTTGCTAGTTTGATTGGTATCTCATTAAATAGGTAAATTAATTTAGGTTAAATTGTCATCTTTATATTAGCTCAGCCTAACCATGAGTAACTGATGTTTTTCCAATTAAAAATGTCCACTTTTTAAAAAAGAGTGCTGACTTCCAACCTCTCCCCACTTTTTTAGAGGTGAGGGACTATGGGTGTGGAATATCATATATACTGTCAGACTTAGGTTGATGTGTTGGTTAGTATTGCTGAACTATTTTTCCTTTTCTTTTTCTTAATTTTTTTGTCATAAGACATAGCTTTCTGGATTGGGAATGGGGAAAGAATACACTTGGAAATAAAGGTGATAGTAAAAACAAGAATTAGCAATAAATAAATTAAGTGATAGTGACCAAACTTTTTTTTTAAAGTGTTCTGGTCTTGGAATGTTCACATTACTCAGCAACCAACCTGCTATCCTAGAAATTCCATTTTAAAATGAGTTTCCTAAGAAAGACACTCAAAGCAAGTAGCAAGAGTACAGGGTTCAATACCTTTTCTGGAAGCCATTGACTCTCCCCAGACATTGGCCTCATAAAACATTTAGGCACAACCATTAACTACAAATCCGTCTAGTCAGAGAGATGCCAACAAAAATGATTAAGTACCTGTTTGGGAATGTATTTTCCATTTTCCCTGAGGACTCTACTTCGAATTAAGACTTGACTGGAGAAAAAAAAAACCAAGACAATGGAAGTATTAGGAAGAAATACTGGAAAAGACTATAGATATAGCTATAAAGTCCTAAACACAAGTTAGGTCTCAGTGGTTAATGGCCATGCAGGGAAGGGAAAGGAATGAGCATTTCTAGAGCATCTACTATGTGCTATTATGAGCACCTACTGTGCTAAGTACCTCACAACGATCCTACAAAGTAAGTGTTGTCATCCTCATTTTACAACTGAGAAAACTGAGGCAAACACAGGTTAATGACTTATCTAGGCTCACTCAGGTAGTAAACATCTAAGGCCAAATATGAACTCAGGCCTTCCTGACTGCAGGCCCAGTGCTCTATTCACCATACCACCTAGCTGCCCCAACAGGGAAGTCTCAAAATACAGATGTTTATACAAAATCAATGCTATTGCATACTTGATCTAATAAACTGCTAGTAACATTAGTTTTTAAAGTAAAAGGAATTGGGGGTGGTACAGTGAATACACCAGCCCTGGAGTCAGGAGGACCTGAGTTCAAATCTGACCTCAGACACTTAACACTTACTAGCGTAAGTGTGACCTGGACAAGTCACTTTACCCCAATTGCCCTGCCTTCCCCCTCCAAAAAAAATTAAGAGAAATAAGAAAAAAAGTAGAAGGAATTGTCTCCCCAACCTCCCGTCCTCCATTCCTAGGCTGTTATATTACAAATCAAGATTTCTAAAGAAGAAAGATTGGGACATTTCCCCAAGTTTTCTATTACCTTTAAGAGGGGAGAAAAGATTTTTTTTTTCTGAATGGAAAGAACAGTTGGTCATTGCTCAGAATATGGAGAAGTTTTTGACCAACCCTATGGAGAAATGCCTACAGGTCTTAAAAGCTTTTCCTTGCTGCAAAGACATACTACTATGGCAAACCATACATGGAAATTCCAACAGGAACCATTTTCTTTTTCCCATTCTTCCTGTTAAGAGGAACATGATATTCTTCACTATCTCAGGGGTATATCAACAAGGACAACCATAATGTCCTCCAGGAAGAAATACTAAGAGAAGTAGTACAAAGAACACATAAGATGCAAGAATCAAATAGAACAGGGCCTCAATAATTCAATTCCAACTAGGTTTTGAAGGGTTTCTAAAACATGATCAAGGGAGAATAAAATCTCAATTAATCAAAACCCCCATCTGAGCACTGAATGTATCAAACCCCCAAGTGTCTGACAGACACAAATCACAAAAAACTACCTATTGCCTGGTTAGTCCCCCCACCTCTGCTCCACTTGGTCTCCTCTACTTTCCAAATTGCTCTAACCTCTGTGATGACTTAGTTTACTATCTTCTTCCTGAGCCCACCCCCCACACCACCTTCCATCCTCTACATCTATTTATTTATGGTCTCACCTATTTCCAAATCTCACTTGTTCCAAGACGCTTTGCTGGGACTCTAAATTACAAATAGCATATTATATTCAAGTCTCAAAGTATATGGAAGACGTAATTAATTATATTAGTATTAGTAGTTTTGATAATGGATTACCCTGGCTTCTCAAAGGCTACACCAGTGAAGGGAAAGCTCTGGCAGGTCTGACCAAAAAGCTTTAAGAGCAGCCCAGAATAGGGATCACAGATCTAAGTGAGTTAAATTTGGAGACCGATTGTGAGGCTGGCCAGAATGAGAAATCTTTCCACTAGAAACTCTTTGAAGACAATTACTGAAAAACCAAGATTTGCATCAGATAGAAGATCCACACCAACAAAATTAAAAATGCTTCAAATCTTTGAAGCACTGATATTAAAAATATTAAACTGTTTTTCTTCACAAATTTTTCATGTATGTTTTTTCAACTAAACTGAACACTCCTTACTGATGTCTCATACTTACTTTTGTCTGTACTCTATAACATCTAGCAAAATGCTGCTATTCACATGTGCCAGGCAGCTCAAACCAAAAACTAAAACCACAACCTTGACTACCACCCCTGGGACCTTAAGCCTAAGAGCACAGGGAACAGGACTCCCCCACCCCCATCAACATCTGACCTGCTTCCAGCCCAGTCCTTGAAGCTGACATGGAAGAGGGCAAGATCAACTGTCACTGACAGCAAGTAAGCCCAAGAGCCTCAGGAATAGCACCTCTCTCTCCCCCTCAAACCAGGGTTTCTTTCAGCCCAGCTTTCAATGCCAGAGTCCAGGGAAAAGGCTACCTGACAACTGTGTCTGCTGGTGCTGAAAGCTGCTGCCTCCTCAGCAAACCTGACTACAAAATTCTCACCATCAAAGTCCCTGGCACTGTCAGATGGTTCAGCAGCACAAACCAAAATGGTTTTATTAATGAAAATGACATTTTAAAACCTGCATCACCATCTGCTTTTCTGCTGCATCCCTAAGGACCAGAAGGCCTTTCCACCTGACTTGCAGCTAAATCCTCCTCTATGAGCTGTCTCCCTCGATTAGAAAGTGAGCTTTTTGAGAGCTTTCTGTTTGTATAACTGGTGCTTATCATGGGGTTTCACACAAAGTTAGGTACTTAATGAAAGTTCTCTCATTTATTCTTTTGTATAATAGGTGAATGGCAGAGGGGATAATGGTCTACTGAACCCAGAGTTGGGAAGAGATGGCTTAAGCACAGCCTCTGATACCTGCTATAGTTTCTTCATCTGCAGAAGAGGAACTAAAGTATCTACTTCACAGTAGATCTACTTCACTTTGAAGCTCAGATGAGATAATGTATGTGAAATGCTTTAGAAATTTAAAGCACTATAGAAACGTGGAAATGTGAGCTGCTAATATTATTAGGATCATCTTTTTAGCCCTCTGCACTTCTGCCTATAATCTCTATTTGTGTTATTGCTACCTAAGCTACCATCATGGGGCCAACTAGAAACCTTGGCAATTTACCCTTCCCGCAATATCAACTTGATCATAAAAGTCTGGTTCTTTCTTTCTCTGGAAAGCCTTTTTTTTTTCATCCTTTCCTTTCTTTTCTCATTCATCAGAAGACTCTCCTAGCTCTCCCACAGCATGGAGCTCTGCTAGGCTTCGGCCATCACCCAAGACAGATTCCACATCCCCTCAGGCTGCTCTTCCTGTATACGCTATCCTTCCTTTGCTTGGCTTATCCTCACTGCTTCTTCTTCTTTTTTTTTAATATTCCCTTATAATATTTATTAGAGTCCTGAGTAATTTTAGCAGACGCTCAATAAAAGTGTTTTTTTTAACATATTGATGCACTAAGGTACAACTTATTCCCTTTTACTAGCTCTGCTTTTGAATAATCTACTTTTTCTTTATTTAAATAGCTAGGTAGATTAGCCTCTTCCCCTAAAGTCACTGGAGCCCAACAATTTTCTAATCTGTGTTAATAGCTAGATTCTAGGGAGCTAGAGGAACTTACTCCAGAGCACAGATCTACATATACAAATCTGATCTGACATACAAATTATAAAGTGCCCTTTCCATAAATGTGGCATCTTAAAAAACAGATTAAGATAAAAGACAATCAGTAATGGGAGTAAAGTCTTCCTTCACTGTTTTATAAGTAATATCAGTGTATTCATTTGTTCTGAAAATCTTTTTAAAAATCTTTCATTGTATCCATAAAGATACTTCAAAGCCAAAAGAAAAAAAATGGTTAGCATAGTACAGTGGAAAGAGCAGAGGAGTTACAGGCTCCAGATTTGAATTCCCCCTTGCTCCGTTATCAGTATGACCCTGGGCAAATTGTTCCATCTCTCTGGACCTCAGTTTCCTCATATATAAAATAAGATTAGATTAGATGCCCACTGAGGTTCTTTCTAAATGGCCAAAGTTACATATGTTATGTATCTGGCTTCAAATCCGACTTTAGCGAAAGCTCTAACTTCTTTTTTTTTTTAATAGTATTTATATATATTTGAAACATTTAATGTTAAGACCTCGACTTTCAGATCCATTTCTTTCTTCCCTTGTCACCCATTCCCTCTGGGGAGATAAGTAATTCAGTATATGTTGTACATGTCTAGCTATGCAAAACATTATCATAGTAGATATATTGTACAAGGCTGCTTACAATTCCCTCCCACTCATCCCACCCCCAACCTGGTCCACTCTCCACATGATCCTGTCCCTCTTCTATAGTGGGTACTTCCAAACACCCCTCCCCCCAAGGATGCCCTCCCATCCATCTTCCCTCCTCTCATCCCCCTTCCCCCTATTCTGCTGCAGGTTGAGATATCCCATTTAGTATGTATGTCATTCTCTCCCTGAACGAAATTCAATGAGAATGTGGTTTTGCCTTTTTGCCTTCCTATTCTTCCCCCCCTTACAACCACTTCCCCTTGCTTCTTCTACATAAGATAGTTTATCCTATACCCTACCCTGTCTCTCCCCATCTCCTCTTGCCACTTTCCTCTCTCACCTCATAATTTCATCCCTTGAGTATTCTCCCTTCCCAACAAATTCAACCTATGCCCCCTATCCATATATAACTGTAACCATATACACACACATTCACATATGTATTCATATGACCACACACCCTTCTTCCATTATTTTCATAGTGAGAAAGGTATCATCAGTCACAGTTATTGCTTTTCCATATAGGAATGTAAATAGTTCAACTTTGATAAGTTCCTTTGATTTCTTTTCCCTGATTACCTTCTCAGGCATCTCTTGCTTCTTGTGTCTGGATGTCAAATTTTCCATTCAATTCTGGTTTTTTCCTCAAGAATGCTTGAAAGTCCTCTATTCCACTGAATGACCATATTTTCCCCTGAAACAAAATACTCAGTTTTTGCTGGGTAGGTGACCCTTGGGTTCATTCCCAGTTCTTTTGCCCTCTGGAATATCATATTCCATGCCCTTCGATCCCTCAGTGTAGAAGCTGCCAGGTCCTGGGCTATTCTGATTGTGTTTCCACAATATTCAATTTGTTTCTTCCTGGCTGCTTGGAGTATTTTCTCCTTGATCTGGGGATTCTGGAACCTGGATATAATATTCTTGGGAGTTTTCTTTTTGGGATCTTTTTCAGGAGGTGATCTGTGGATACTTTCAACCTCTATTTTGCCCTCTGGATCTAAAACATCAGGGCAGTTTTCCTTGAGAATTTCTTGAAGGGTGATTTCTAGGTTCTTTCCTTGATCATAGCTTTCAGGTAGTCCAATAATTTTTAAATTGTCTCTCCTGGATCTATTTTCCAGGTCAGTGGTTTTTCCCATGAGATATTTCATTGCCTTCTAATCTTTTGTTTGTTTGTATCTGCTTAACAGAATCTTGATTTCTTACAAAGTCATTAGCTTCCATTTGCTCCTCTCTAACTCTTAAGGAATGAATCTACTCAGTGAACTTTTGAGATTCTTTTTCCATCTAGCAAATTTGACTTTTTAAGGCATTCTTCTCCTCATTGCTCTTTTGGGCCTCCTTTCCATTGAGTTAGTCTATTTTTTAAGGTGTTGCTTTCCTCAGTCAGGCTGTTGACCCTCATTTCATACTTTTCCTGCATCCTTCTCATTTCTCTTTCTAATTTTTCCTCCACTTCTCTTATTTGATTTTTAAAGTCCTTCTTAAGGTCCTCTATGGCCTGCAACCCGCTCATGTTTTCCCCTGGGGCTTTTGGAGCAGGACTTCTGACCCCACAGTCCTTTTCCCGCTCTATGCCCCCAAAATAGGAGTCTAGGGTTGCATTTTTCTGCTTCCTTTGCCTTGGCATGTTGCCACTTAATTACTTGACTTTTGGGCTTGTTGCCACACTATGGCTTTAAGGCCAGCTAGAGGAATTTTCGTCCCGAACGTGTGGGGGGCAACTTCCGTTTCTGGAAAGCTGTAAACCCACCCACGACTTCCACCCTAGAACACAATCCAGATCCAGGGAGGTTAAAGCAAGAGCGATTACCCCCCAAGACTGATCGCTGGATCTCCCTACAATTAATTGCAGGCCAGGAGCTGGAGCTGCATCTGAAAACTACAAAATGGCGTTTGTCCTCAGCGGCTTCTAGCCCCCAGGGGAGGAAGCTGATGCATTCCCCAAATACAGGTCCCAAAGTCCATAGGACACTAACCTCTTACTTTGTCCTAGGCATGTCTATGTTGATAATTCTGGAGTCGCCACAGCTACTGGTG
>WOXC01007496.1:0-211195 GCA_011680675.1 Gymnobelideus leadbeateri | reverse complement strand
TCCTTCCCTTCCTTCCTTTTTTCCTTCCTTCCTTCTTTCCTTCCTTCCTTCTTTCCTTCCTTCCTTCTGTCCTTCCTTTCTTCCTTCTCTCTCCCTCCCTCCTTTCCTTCCTTCCTTCCTTCCTTCCTTCCTTCCTTCCTTCCTTCCTTCCTTCCTTCCTTCTCTCTCCCTCCCTCCTATCCTTTTTTCCTTCCTTCCTTCCTTCCCTCCTTTCTTCCATTTCTGGCAATGCAGTTGTTAAACAGTTACCAGCACACTCCTGCCTGTATATCTTATTTCTTACGTAACTATTTACACATAGTAACCTCCTTTAGTTAAGGGGCTGTTTTTGTCTTTTTTTCTATCTCCAGTGATTAGCAAAGTTCCTGACACCTTAGTAAGTGCATAATAAGTTTGAAATAACAACTTGATTAATCAACTAAATGTTTCTGTTATTCTTTTAAAGGAGAGGTGTCTTCTGGCTCTAGATATCTTATGATCCATAATTTCACCTAGAAGGATACCATCTTCCACAAGGTCACTCCAAACTTCTCCACAAACTGATATTTCCTGAGACGTGGATAAAGAAAGTGGTCTCTTGGAAGTAAACTTGTAATTAGCTTCTCCAGATTTGCTTATCTGGTCATTCAGATACCTTTTCCTGGAGTCTGGACATAAAATTTAGTAGAACATGCCACAACACGGTGGCATAACTTTTTGGAACAAAAAACCCTTTATTCCAATGGCAAAAACATTATTTTCTAAATCAATAGTTCAACATCTCTGCTCTTTTATGTATTTCATAAAATTCTTTGTTTTTTTCATTACAAAGTTGTCACATGCTAGTATCATTAATTTTACACACCCTTAAATACTAACCCTTTACTTTCTTTAAAAACCCCAATAAATTAGCTATTCTTAACTATTAATATTTAATTAGGTTTTTATGTTAATATTTTACTATGATTCACTTTTTAGGATTGGCTTGGATTCTACTTGTAATGATTAGTCTATGTGTAATTAATTATTAGTCTATTAAAAAGGTTTGAGTTTAATAAATGCTAGGCTGAGTTTAATTTAATTCATTATTTTTATTATTGGTCAAAAGCAAAAGAATGAATGCATATGGCTATGCTGTGTTATTCATAATTCATTTTTTATAAATACTGATGTCATTCTATCAATTATTGGAACTTATTTCCTTATTATTTTTAACCCATTGCCAAATTATTTTTAATGCGATATGCATGCAGAATAATATATTTTATGCTTTCCTTAAAAAAAAAGGTCATGGGTAAAAATTGTTACTGTAGCTGTTAAAGGTTATTCCTCAACTATTAAGAGGAAAAGAAAAAGAAAACAAATTTTTATCAGTTATCAAGAAAGAGGAGCTGATAATGTCCTTTTGCAAGCTTGCTTACATATAATGAACATGAAACATTTCATTAGATCTTGGGTTGAAAATATCTTTTCCCCCTTATTTGGTAGATTTACTACTGCTAGTATTTTTCTCTGAAAAAGTTAAAAAAAAGAAAACGTCAAAATTAATAAGGCAGTCATGAAGTGGGCAGATTTATTATGTTTGAGGGGACTGAACAATCTTCAGTAATAGTAGCTAATTGGTACACCCTTCACTTAAGGAAAGGATCATCAAGCATTGTTTTGGTCTTTGAATGCTAAGCTTTCTATAAACAGCAGAGTTGGTGGAGATTTAAATATAATGTGAGGAAAAAGTAAATTACTCTTACTTAGCCTGTGTCTGACAACTCTACTTATCATTAGGTTGACTACAGAATGATGATTTTTTTTTTTTTTGGCAACTTGTCTCATTGGAGGAGAAGACTCTCACCAACAAAATGACAGATATTTAAGGCATAAAATTAAAATCTGGTACTCAAATACTACTTCTTGAAGACAGGGACTGTCTTTTGTTTCTTTTTATATCCTTAGCTCTTAGCACAGTGCCTGACATAGTAAATCCTTAATCAACATTGGTTGCTTGGTTGAAAAACTACTTAATGATCACAGTTTCCTAAAAAGATGACTGGAAACTTTGGTATTCTCATTCAGGTCATTTTTGACATCCCAAGAAATTCCTTATCAGGGCATATCTATTTGGTGAGTATATGGAATATGGAATTATTTTCAGAGGAGATTGTGATGAGCACTTAAGTTTCTATTTTGTCCAGATAATTTATTTTCTTCCCTATCCCTTCCTGAAGAACTTATTCAAACAATGTTTGACTCTTGACTGATTAATTTTGATTTCCTTACTTTATGGATCTTAATGATATGTGTAGATAAAGAAAATAATTCTTGTAGAAATATTTTAAGTTTAATTTGATCAAAGGAAGATACATTGGCATCAAATTCTTTTTTGCAAGCCAATTTTCTTTTTTGGGGGGGATACAACAACTTTATTGAAAGAAAAATGCAGTGAAATTACTCAAATGCTTGAAAAAAAACTTTAGGGAATTTAGACACCTCCCCTCAAGTGCAGGACCAAGTGCAGGGTGAATTCTTTTTGGATGTTGTAGTCAGACAGGGTATGACCATCTTCTAGCTGCTTTCCAGCAAAGATCAATCTCTGCTGGTCTTGGGGGATGCCTTCCTCATCCTGAATTTTGGCCTTGACATTCTCAATGTTGTCACCGGTCTCCACTTCAAGGGTGATGGTCTTGCCAGTCAAGGTCTTCACAAAGATCTGCATTATCATGCGGTGGTGATGGCGACACACACACTGAACAACAGAGTCAATTTCTGTCCTAGGCAGATCTTAAAAGTCCATTTTCACTACCAAAGTTTTGGGTTGGATAAAATTTACTAATTTACTAATTTCACACAATTATTTCCTTTTGGATGCAAACACACATGATAGTAGCGATAGGAGAAATACTGGATGAACCAGCATTACATTTGTTAGAAGTCTTTGAAGAGCCTCCATCTTTTACATGGTCTTCTGGTCAGAACTTGGATTCTGTGATTTCATCAGTTTTGTCTCTTCCCTTGGAAGGAATTCCTTCTGTCAATGCATATCACCAATTGCTCTAAAATTCAGTCTGAAAGATGATTTTAAGTGACTTGCAAGGGCCATACAAGCAGTATGTTTCAGAGGCAAAACCTGAACCCAGGGATTTCTTACAAGCTAGTTTTCTATCTCTCATACCATGGTATCTCTTATTCCTATGATCTTCAGATCCTTGAGGCTTAGAATAGGCCTTTTGTTTAAAACAATTAGACATTGGATCTAGTTTAAATTGATCATCTTATCAGTTATGTGATAATGAAGATAGATGCTGGGGTTCTAAAAAATTACCCTGTCAGTCCTCTGTTACAAAGTAAATAAGATGGAAATAATTGCTTTACTTTCCTGAAGTGGAAGAGCTTAACCCTGAAAGTCCCCTCCAATATTCAGATCTGTAATTCTTGAATATTTGATTGTAGTGACTAGGATCAATAATCAAGATGACCTATGTAATTATGCTGATCATGTCACCTGCTTAGTTTGTTTCTGATAGAAAGTCCTTAGGTTCCCCTTTCTTAAAAATGCATAATTAATTCTACAATATACCTATGATTTCATCAAAGAAGATACTCCTAATTATTCAGTTACCAAACATTTACTAAACATATAATAAATAATTATTTATTAACCAATAATATATAATAAATAATAATTTATTATTATTTTGTGTCAGGCACCATATAAAGTGCTGAGGCAGATTGTAATCCATCAATACAAATTGTTATCTTGTGACCATTAGACTGTTGTCCGTGCCTTCCCCTTAATACACACACAAAAGGGTAGCAATCAATATGCTTGGAGCATTCCTCATATTCTCATGACATATTGCTATCAATGGAACACAATAGCAATCTATCTGTTATCATTCATTCTTGCTATGTGACTGGCTGATTTTTTTTAATAGCCATATGTATCTCTGATAACTTTCTGTACCTTTAAGGTCTCTTGTTTAATTCCTCAATTGTAACTCCTGTTGCTTGTTTTTATCCACCACCTATTTTTCTCTTGTCTCTTTTGGTAATCCTCAACTTTAATTTCCCCAGAGACTGTTGTCTTTCATGAGTCACAGACATATGACATCAGTGGAAGAATTTTGATGTTAAAAACATAAGCCTTTGATTCAGTTTCTTAAAGGCAATCTAGTTTGTTCCTTTCCTCCTCCTCAAGTTTAGGCCTAGCTTTTTATCCGTTTGCTATTCCTGTCTAAGATATGTGCATTGTAATAGTGGCAAAGAATTGGAAACTAAGGTGATATGCATCATTTGGGGGGGATGATTGACCAAATTATAAAGTAATTATTAAGTTGTAAGAAATGATAAAATGGGTGCCAAATAATCCTGGAAAGACATATTGGAATGATGCAGAATGAAGTGAGCTGAAACCACAGAACAATTCATAAAATAACATTGATATCACAAAGGCAAAAAACTAAGAAAGACTTTATTTTTTTATATTGAATTTCATTTTTAATCAACAAAAAGCTACTTTTTCTCCTTCCTTCCCTCTTTCTTCTTCTCCTCCCTGACCTCTGCTAAAGAAAGCAAAGGAAAACAAGCCCTCTGTAACAAACATGTATAGTTAAGCAAAACAAATTCCCATATTGGGATGTCCAGAAAATGCATTTCAATCTTCACTTAAGACAAGAACTCTGATAATGACCAACCACTGTTCTAGAAAACCAATAACCTCCTGAAAGTCAGATGATGAATTTAATGTACAGGATGAGAGACCTATTTTCAGACATGAAAAATGTGAGGAACAGTTTTGATTGACTCTACAAATATGATAATTTTTTTTCTTTTAATTGCTTTTTTTGGGGAAAGAGTGAGTCAGAGAAAGGAGGGCTAATAATAGGGGTGCCAAAATAAAAAAAAAAAAACCAAGAAGAGAGAAGTCATTGAAGCATTAAAAGATGTACCACAGAACACAAAATGAAGGCCAATAGGAAACACTAATAAATAGGACAGTTTTGAAAATAACATGTTGAATTTTTCATATACTTGGAGAGAGAAATGAGATGTCTATAATGGAGATTTGTAGTAGCCTGTGCAATCTTTTTCTGTTCTGATTTGTGTATGGAAATGATTATTTTGGTTGGTGTTTGTTAAATTCAAAATGAAAAAGAGAGATAAAAAGTTATAGATAATGAAGGTTCCATGGGTTGTTCATTCAACTGAATCTCATTGTCTAGCTAATTGACATTCTTCATCCACTTGTTTTTCAAGTGTGGAAAACTAAGAAAACAAATGAGGGATTATGGCTTTTCTTTAGAATGTTTCCGTGGTATCCTGTGGTATTCCAGGGTATGAAGCAAGCAATACAATATCATTCTCAAAAAAAGTAGCTGGGGGGGGGGGGCGGCTAGGTGGTGCAGTGAGTAAGAGCGCAGGCCTCGGAGTTGGGATGACCCGAGATCAGATCCAGCCTCAGAAAATGAGCACCAACACACAAATAATGACTGGCCGTGTAACCTTGAGCAAGTTACTTAACCCCAATTGCTTTAAAAAAAAAAAGTAGCTAGATGACCACCTATTCCATATAGGGAACCCCCTTTCAGTTGGACTCCATGTCGAACATTCCCCCCTGAAAACACAAATATTTGGGGAAGTTTGCTTCTCTTAGTTTTATGATTCAGTCTTGTTTATGATTAGAAGGTCCTTGAACAAAATCATTTGTTATAACTTTGAAGTTACAGCATCAAATAAATAGTGTAACCTTGTATTTGACAAATGTAAAGACTTAAGTTTTGGGGATAAGGATTTGTTATTTGGTAAAAAATTATCAATTTTTTTTGGAAAGCAGTTAAGTTTTCATGTGGGTTTGACATAGCATTTTTTCTCCACTAAATCAAAGTGGAGAAATTCACTCCATTGATAAACAAAAAATATAGCGATATATTATATTCTTTACATCTTTTGGCTAATTTTGTGAAAATTGAGATGCTACCTTGTTGGGGGTGGGGATTCCATACCTATGATTTTATTGACATAAGAAACTACTGGGGAAGATATTTCCTCAGTCAATGCATATTTCAACTGTTCTACAACTTATGGTGTACTTTAAGGTTAAGTGACTTGTCCATCATCACATATCCAGGATGTCTCAGAGGCAGGACTTGAAACTAATCCTGACTCTAAGTCTGGCTTATACCACACTGCTTCTCATTAAGTCTATTGTGAAATAAAGATTTGTGAAGACCTCTTTTTCCTTCACACACTTTAATCAGGAATTCCCTCAATACATGTATGTATATTTATATGCATATGTATATTGCATGTGAATGTTTATATGTGCTTGTTCATGTGTATATATGGATATATGCACATATATATTCACTGTGTAATATATACACATATATTTACATATGAATATATTTATAGCTAGGATAGTAGATATATGGTTCAGTAGTTATTGACATTCTTTTGGCTGCCTCTCCTCCTTTTTTTGGAAGATAAAGTAGGGATTTTTTTCCCATGTATTTGCTATTTTATCCTGAGAATGAAATGACAATCTATGTAAAATTAGTTCCTTTCAAAAAGTTTGAATTTCTTGGAAACAAGTACGTCCTCTAGTTGAATACATAGGATGAAGCCCATGACTTTAGATAAGTATTGAATCCCCTAGAAAATTTCTGAAACAGTTTCATGACGTCCTTACATGAACTAGACAAGGATGACAGAAGATGATTATAAAAAAGGCAGCTGTTAAAATTGTAAGGTAACATTAGATAATAACCTTTAATAAAGCATGGCTATTCTTGATACCAATTAATGAATATATTTTGAAAGAGAATAAAAATCCTGTGAAGTCAGTTTACATCTTTGTTCAAAACTTTAATATATGTTGTGAAACACATTCTGTTCTTTGCAAAGATATTGGCCCTTTAAGGAAGTAGTTTTGAAGAAAATTTTCTATCCTAAGCCCCCATCTCAAGTTGGTTGCTAGTAGCAACAGCCTGTCAGAGAAGTAAATACATCAAGTTACCATTAGGTTCAGCTGATGGGAGGGTGTGTGCAAACAGTAAAGTGGGAAAGTCTCCTGACTATGGAAAAAGAGGCCATGAGGAGTGATATGCTTCAAACAAAAACTACACCATATTGCTTTTCCCCTCTGTTCTCTTTTCTCGATGTCAAGGAAATAAGCAGAGACTCTGAGAGCAGGGGAAAAGGGGGAAAGGTAAACTAAGATATGTCTTGTTTGTGATTAGACTGAGCAGCCTCACATCCTGGATAGGGTGACTAGATTAATTAATGGCAGAAAGAGAGAACAGTTAACAGCTTTCAGTTGAAAGCTACAGCTGCCATGATGGGCTTTTGCCTCTAAGCTAAGATCACCAAGAATCATGATGGCTAGTGGTGGTGGTAGTGGTGATTTTTATTATTACAAAAGGTGCATTATTAAAAGAAATTTTGAAGATTAGGAAGAGAGGTACAAAATTATTCTCACAAATATATCTTCTTAATGTTGTTGTAAAATAATGATCTACTTCATGGGTTAAAGTTATTTAGTTGTTTTGACAAAGATGATTTTGATCATATAATTTGCTGAAAAGCAAGCTAATGTCTTAAAATTTTCTTGGTGAACTTTTGCCATTTTTTTGTCTATCTGTAAATTACAGGTTCTAGCTTTCTCTTTTTTAGATGAATAAAAAGTTGATGAAATTTGCCTAGGTTGATGGAATTATGACTAGGAAGTTATAACAAATGATAGAGATAGAGGTGTAAGCAGGATGCCATTTAACTATTCACACATAAGAATAAAACTCAGTCTCACTGAAAGTTTAAAGGTAGGGTAAAAACTTGGATAAACCAAAGAACTATTTTCAGAATAAAATAAAAGTGTGAGTGATTTTTCTGGTTTGCCAAATAAAAAAAAAAATTTAATCATTGTAAAGTTTAAGGTTATGTTCATGATACACCCCAGAGACAATTTAGTATAATGAAACTTACCACTCAAGAATTTGGGAAAACCTTGGAAATCAATATTCTTCTAAATTCAGAGATATAATACTATTTTAAGAATGATCTAAATTTGCAGAACTCAGAATTTACCCCAAGGAGGAATATATGAGTTCTGGGGGTGGGCTATACAGGGGACAAATATTTGATTGACCATTAATTACTTTCTATGAATGGGTGTTTTCATTGCATAACTTCTACTAAGATTTGTCTCTATTCTAAGTTTGAACTACACTTAAAATTGCATATTTGGCTCAGAATGCAGTTGTAATACAGCCTGATATGGCATGGTATATCAGAAAGAAAAATGAACAAGGAATCTGGAGACCTGGGCTCTGGTATTCTCTCTGTCATTCATTAAGAATACTATGTGGTTTGGTACAAATAAGATCTTGGTACTTTACAATAAAAAGCAAAACAAAGCTTAGAATTTATTTAATTCATTATCTTCATTTAGAGATGAAGACATTGAGGCCCAGAGAAGTCAGATAACTTGTTATAGGTCACAAATAATGAGTTGAACAGATAAGATTTGAGCTTATGGCTTTTGACTCCAATGTTTATGCTATCCTTGTTGCCCACTCACCTGTCTGATCTCAGTTTCTTAAACTAAAAAATTTTTTTAAAAATATAAGAATAGTTGTGCCTGACTTAATTTTCTCACAGTCAGACCCCACCTGAACAAGATCAGGTCCAGTGGCATTTTCTCTCAGTCTTACATTAATTTATTTCTTTTAAATTGTGGAAGCTTTTTTGTCTTTATATTGTAGTTTTTTTTTAAACTTTCTCTTCTTAGGATTGAACTCTCTCTTTTGACAAGGTAAAACAATAAAGGAGAAATGTTCATTCGCATTAGACCATATTCAGTCTGTATGGTCCTTGAGACCTTTCATTTCTGCTGAGTTGGGGATGGTAGTGATGGTGGTAGTGGGAAATATACTTCTTATCTGCCTTCTGGGACATTAATTGGTCATTGTTGTTTTTTTTTTTATTCACTCAGAGTTCAATCATTATTTGGGGATCTTTTCATTTTGATTGTTATAGAGGACTATATATAGTCATGTGGGGTCTGCTTACTTTGTTCTGCATCAGTCTATACAGATCTCCCTATGTGTTTCTTACATTTGTCATGCAATAAATAGTAAAATTCTGTCAGTCATATGCTACAGCTTTTTTCAGCTCCTCCTCAATGGATGGGGACCCATTTTGTTCAATTTTTTTTAATAATACAGGATGATACTGTCAATAAATACATACATAAACACACATTAATACTACATAGTGGATGGACCTTTGCTTATGTCTCTGACTTCTTTGACGTAAATGAGCAATAAGGTATGGATGCTTTAGTCATTTTTCTTACATAATACCAAACTGATATTTAATTCACAGCTTCCACAATAATATATTAGCATCCTTGCCTATCCCATAACTCCTCCAAAATGGAATATTCATAGATTTTATCATATTTGCTGGTTTGAATGTTATATAGTGAAATCCTAGAGTTGCTTTAATTTGTATGTCTCTTGTTGATCATGTATCTATTGGGTAATGATTCTTAATATTACATATATGTATTAATTACATATGAAAATCTAGTATCAAAATTTTATTGCTAGTATTTGATACATTTTTTCTAGTTGAATGTTTTTCTTCTATTCCTATGATTTAATTTATTCATGCAAAAGTTTTATATGCTCCAGCTTATCTATTTTGTTTTTTGTGATGTCCTCTGACCCTAGTTAAGAATTTTCTCCCTAACAATAGTTGCCTGATAACATTCTTATCTTTTTATTCTTTATCCTGTGACCTTGTCAAATCAAATCACAAATCCATTTTTAGCAAACTGTGGCATATGGATTAATTTATTGATCCAAATCTAATTTCTGTCAAGTTTTTCAGCAGCTCATGTGCAAAAATTAGCTCCTTTCCCAGTAATTTATGTTCTTTGGTTTTTTGTTTTTTGCCATTGCCAAATAGTTTTGATGTCTCATGCTTTAAAAATAAAGTCTGAGGTCTGGTAATTCTATGTCCCCTTCATTCTTACTTTTTCTCATAATTTCCCTTGAGATTCTAAGCCTTTTACTCTTCTTAATGAATTCTCTTCTTATTTCAGTTAGATTTTTAATATATCCCTTCAGTAATTTGATTAGTATATAACCAAGTCTGTAAATTAATTAATGTAGCATTGTCCTTTTGTATTTGTGTGGCTCAACCAAGAACAGTGACTGTCTATACAATTATGTGTCTCACTATTTCTATAAAGAGTATTTTGTAGTTTGTATTTTGTAATTGAATTTATATAAATCTTGTCTTTGTGTTAATAAATAACAGATATTTAAGCATTTTGCTGACATTTTGAATGCAATTACTTGTATTATCCATTCCATAAGGGGTTTGTTAATAGCATGTAGAAATACTTATTTTTTTTGGTGCATTTATTTTGCATCATTCTATTTTTCTTAACCTATTCATCACCTCAATTTCTTCCCTAATTCCCTGGTGTTGTATAAATACATGATAACATCTTCAAATAAGGATATTTTGTCTCTTCTTTGTTGACATTTGTATCTTTAATTTTGTTATGATTGTTATTGCTAGTATTTCTAGAAGAGCAGTTAAACTTGCTTCATGACTGTTTATACTGGGAAAGTTTCATGTCCTTCTCCATTGCTAATAACATTAGATCTAGGTTTTAAATATGTACTTTATAGACTTGTGAACTGCCCCTACTATGTCTATTATTTTTAAAGATTTTTTAAAAACATAATTGAAAGCTGTATTTTTTCAAAGGATTTTTCTTTGTCTTTACATTAATCATGTGGTTTCCATATTCACAATTACATTAATTATTTTTCAAATTTTAAACCAATTTTGTAACCCTGGTATAAATTCAACTTGGTCACAATGAATTATTCTCTGGAAATATTGTGAAAGTTTCCTATTGAGGATTGTATTTATGATTTTTACATTGATATTTATAAATTAATTTGGTCACTAGTTCTTTTTCTCTTCTTTGTATCTCCCTGAATAGTGTGTCAGGACCATATCTGCCTCATAAAAGTTTGGAAATGCATACTGTCTCTATTTTGGGGAATATTTTTTAGAGCATAGACACTAATTTTCTTTAAATGTTTAATCTATCAAACCTAATCTGAGGAAAATCAATCAATACAATTTATAAAGTATCTACCAAAGAAAGAAAAACTGGTTCAGATGCATTTGCACATCCTGTCAAATGTTTGATAGATTAAACATTTAAAGAAAATTAGTGTCTATGCTCTAAAAAAATATTCTCCAAAATAGAGACAGTATGCATTTCCAAACTTTTATGAGGCAGATATGGTCCTGACACACTATTCAGGGAGATACAAAGATTAGATCTTTACTTCTGCTTTTGTTAGTTTGGGAGTTTTATATAATGTAGATATTTTTCAATTTTCTCTGAATTCTCAATTTTCTTTGCATATATTTGCATGTGGTAGTTTCTGAAAATTCTTTTTACTTCTCTCTGATGTCAATTTATCTTGTTCACTTTTTAAAATTGTGGTAATTTGATTTTCTTTTTTCTTGATTAGTTTAGCTAGGTATTAATCACTTTTGTAAGACTGAAAAAGTTGTGCTTTATATTTCTATCAATCTTTATGTTTACAAATTTCTCTAATTTTCAAAAAATTCTTTCTTTGAACTTGCTTTAAAGTTTTTTTTAATTTCTAGTTTGTTTTGTGTTTAGTTCATTGACCCTATGTTTTTCTATTTTATTAAAAAAAAATTTAGGAATGCAAGTTTTCCTCTGGGGACTTACTTAGCTTCATCCCATAAGTTTTAGTATGTGTTCTTATAATTAACATTGCCTTTAAGGCAATTGTTTATTGTTTATTTGCTCAATTCTTTGAAAATAATTCTGGATGTCATTACTTAGCTTATGTCTAATTTGTTCATATTTTCTTTATTTATTGCTTTCTTGATTGTTTCATCATCCGAAAGGAATCAATTTTTTCTTTTATATTTTTTCATATTTCCTTTATGCTCTAGCACATAGTCAATTTTTGTAAAGGTATTGTATGATACTAAAATATGTGTATTCTTTTATATTGTCATCAGTAATCATCAAAGTTCATTCAAATTCAAGTGTGTCAACAGTACTACATGGTTTGCTTATTGTTTATCTTTTCATTGCATTTATCCTTTTCTGAGAAAAGCATATTAAAGTTTCCTACTGTTATTTTTAAAAACTAGACTTCTTTTTATTATTTCTTATTATAGTTTCTAGTGTTGTGATATTTTCTCTTTGCAATTAGTTTAATTTTGATTTTAACAATGTAGTTGTATATAATTTGGAGCACATACATTTAATAGCCAGTCTTGCTTGCTTAGTATCATCCTTGGTTTCTCATTTGTACTCCCCTCATATATCCAATCTGCTGTAAAATCTTTTCATTCCTACCTTTATATGATTTTTCATATCCATCCTCTTCTCTCCACTTAAATGCCAACTAACCTAGTTTAGTCCCACATCACTTCACATTATTTTAATAGCCTTCTAATTGGTTTCTCTGTCTCAAATCTCTCCTCACTTCAATGCAATCTGGTCAGCTGTGCAAGTAATTTTTCCTAAAGCATAGTTCTGTATCACCTCTCCCCTTGTAAAGTACTTCCAGTAGTTTCATATTGCCTCCAGGAACAAATATAAAATCCTCTGTTTGGCATTATTTATTTATTTGTTTGTTTTTACAATCTGACCTCTTTTTGTTCTTCTAGTCTTCTTATATTTTGCTTACAAACCTGCATTTTGAGATTCTGCTACACAGGTATTCTTGATGTTCCTGGCACACAGTACTCTATCTCCCATCTCTATGCCTTTTCACTGGCTATCCCTCATACTTGGAATGCTCTCTCTCCTTATCCCTGCTTACTAGCTTCTTTTAAGAATCATTTTAAGTTCTACTTTTTGTAGGATGACTTTCCCAGTTTTCCTCCTTTTTTCCTTCTTCCCCACAGTTCCTTTTCTCTGATAATTTCTATTTGCTACATATTGCATAGCTGCTTGCATTTTTGTCACCTTCATTAGAATATTGACTCCTTGAGGGCAAAGACTATATTTTTTACTTTCTTTGTATCTTCAGTGCTTAGCACAGCATCTGGCACATAACAAGCCCTTCATAAATATTTCTTGGCTGATTAACTGACTAACTGATGTAGCTGGGAAAAGAGCTGCCTCTCAATTAAACCTGTTTCCAGGATTCCCAAGAATAGATCTACACTTGGATGCATGTCGCTTCCTCTTCCACATGGCAGCCACAGACATTTTTACTATGGATATTAGATGTTTAAAATAGCAACCAACAGTGGGACATCAAGGGAGTTATCCTCTTATTCAAAATTCAGGTCTAATCTGTTCTTACCTTCCTACTTCCTCACCTTAAACCATTTTGTTTTGAATACCTTAAGACAAATAGCACATTCTAGAAAAGATTGTTTTTTACACAAAAATGTTTTTTATTAAGACATAGCCTTAGCAAACAGTTCACGTGTATACTGCAAGTAACTCCCTAAATAGTCTGCTCCAAAG
This sequence comes from Gymnobelideus leadbeateri, assembly GCA_011680675.1. Taxonomy (NCBI): domain Eukaryota; kingdom Metazoa; phylum Chordata; class Mammalia; order Diprotodontia; family Petauridae; genus Gymnobelideus; species Gymnobelideus leadbeateri. The sequence goes on along the minus strand of WOXC01007496.1, from coordinate 197,661 downwards.
TTTACAGCAACATTTGCTTTTTTATCTAGTTCTATCTAGTTTGTGAACAAACCAGTCTTCAGTTATCTAAGTTGTGAAAATCATTACAAATAATTCTGTGCTTTAACTCCCAGAAAGCTCAACACAAGGCTCAGACTTCTGCTGAAAAATCCATTTCTTCCAGCCATCAGTCTTACCACCCAAGGCTGGTGGAAATAGAAGACTCAAAGAATAGCTTTAAAAGTTTTGAAATCTGTGGTTTGCTCAAGATACTTCAACAACTTGAGGTGGGGTGAAGGTCAAAGGAATCTGGAACACAAAGAGTAGGAACTCATGGGGCTGAGAAGTTGTGGTAAAAATTTAGCAGTCCATCCTCCCTACTGCTATGAGCTACCAGCCCCACATCTACAATAAGCTCTTCAGCTCTTCTCCCCATGCAAGAATGACTTTAGCCTCTGAAAATTGGATTTGATCCTTTAAAGTCCTTTCTACATTTAAGCCTATGATCCTATTGTTGAAGGAGATGATTGTTGTGCCTTCCTCCAAAGTTTCTACCTCCTTGGGAAGATGGTGATGGAAGTATCAAATGCCCTTAAGTATGTCTGGCTGTGCTATAATTGGAGTGGGCCAGATTGCATGGGCTGTAGGCCTTACTTCCCTGTTGTGACCACTCTCTACCATGGATAATGGTTTACAGGAAAACCTCCTGTGGTACAATGATGGCAAATGTTTTTGTGCTGCAGAAGTGTGATCCTTGCATCCTAGGTGAGTGTCTCCTTACCTTTTCCCACAATGCCATCTGACAAAATTTCCATAGCAGACTTTGTAGTGTCTCCCCAAATTCCTTCCTTTTTTCTTGTCTCAGACATCTCAATTCCTAGGTCTGCTGTGCTCACAGTTATTGTGGGAATCAAATAAGTGAATATGTTTGGAAGTGCTTTGGAAACCATAGTATTATTAAGGCAAATGCAAAATATAGTATTTTATATAACATGTCAGATGCTTTTACCTGCTTTTCAGGCTATCATTTTGGGATGATCTGATATGAGTTCAATTTATACCTCTGCAACGTGGGGTTAATATTAACTAGTTTTTCAGGTTAGCTGAAAAAAAAAAAAAACCCTCACACTTTAATGATCAAAATGAGCCCTGAAATCAAATCAGCAATTTGCTGTGTTGGGAGCAAATGGCCCAGTGAGCCCTGCTCATTATTTTGAATTCTCTCTATGGTTTCCATACGGTTTTCTCTGGAGTGCATTGCTTTCCACTTCACAGAAATCTTCGATGTAAACATGGATCTAAGCAGAGCAAAGCAAAACAAAAGGCCCTATTTGAAAGTGATGTTCTTTTACAGCTTTTAAGCTAGCTGCCTTCCCTGTTTCAACCTTACTGATCCTGGAGGGAACTGAGGAATGGGCAGCCTATCAGAAAACAACAAGCATTGAAAAGTTTGGAAAGGATGAATATTATTACCACAGCTGCTTACAGGATGCTTTCCCCCTGGCTAACCATTTCTTTAAATAGAAATTGTGAAAAACCTACTTCTGAAGCCATAGCCTTTTCCTTCATCCCTTCTCCCTAATTTAGAAGATAAATATATATTTATAAGAAAACCTTGTTGTAATCATTTCCATGTGAGACACTAATGGACACCCAACAGTTAGGGCCAACAGTGAAGCCAGAGGTGTAAGCAAATGAAAAACTGACCTGAAATCTCACAAGACCTGGGAAGGCAAGTACTGATAGTTTATATAACATAATAACTCACATTTATTATAAAATAATAGTATCACAGTTACAGTGAGAAAGGATATTAAAGGACATTGAATCCAACTCCCTCATCTTCCAGATGAAAAAAACAGGTCTCTTCTTACAAGCCACCTTCCTCTCTTTTGAGACCACCTCCTCCTCTTCCCCCAGCTTTCCAGTTCTGGGACTATGATCTAATCAATGCTTTTTCTACTTCTGGAAGAGGTATATTAATATACTCCCTCGTTGTTCTCCTCACCATCCTTACAACTTTCCAAAGCAACAAACCAATTCCTGGCAGCCACTTTCCTACATGTACTTTTGTAGGCATTTTAAGCTCAACATATTCCAAATGGTACTTGTCATCTTCCTCCACCCAATGTTTCCTCTTCATGATACCCTTATTACTGTGGAGGATGCCACCGTCTTCCTTGTTATTCATACTCCAAACCTAGGGGTCACCTTGGCTCCTCATTCTCATATCCAATCACTTGCCAAGTCTTATCATTTCTACCTTTGTAATACCTCTCATATATATGTGTGTGTGTGTGTGTGTGTGTGTGTGTACACACACACACACACACACACACACACACATCCCCTTGTCTCCTCTGACATTGCCACCATCCTTATGTAAACTCTCATCACCTCACACCTGGACTATTGCAATAGCCTGCTGCTGCAGGTAAGTCTACATGCCCAAAGTCTCTTCCTATTCCAATTGGTTGTCAAATTGATATTCCTAAAAGATAAGTATGACGATGTCATACCCATTAAATCCATTCAATCAACTTGAGTGATTCCTTCTTACTTCTGGGATCAAATATAAAATCCTCTGTTTGGCTTAGAAAGTTCTGCATAACCTGGTCTCTTCCTACCTTTTCAGTCTTCTTATGCCTTATACCTTGACTCCCTACTTCTCCCCAAGTGCTATACAATTCTGTAACACTTACCTTCATGATGTTTCTTACATAAGACCCTTCATCTCCCAGCAGAGTGTTTCCCCTAGAACTCTCTACTTCATCTCTGCCTCCTTCCTTCTTTAAGACTTGACAAAGCCCCATCTTCTGCCAAAAACTTTTCCTGATCCATCTTCCCCCACCAATGCCAGTGTCTTTTTACTGATTATTTTCAGTTAATCTTGTGTATCTCTTGTTTGTACATATCCGTTTGCATGTTGTCTCATTCATTAGATTGAGTCCCTTCAAAGCAGAGACTATCTTTTGCCTTTGTTTCCCCAATAGTTAGCACAGTGACTGCTGCATAGTGGGTTCTTAATACGTGTTAATTAACTAACTGATTCGTATTTCCAGCTACTTACCATTATTCTTGGCATACAATTAGTGCCTAATAAATACTTATTCATTCATCCATTCCATTCATTCATAGGTTAAGTGACTGGCCCAAGATAATAGTGATAAAAAAAAAATGGAAGAGGCAGAATTCAAACCAAGGTCCTCTCATTCCAAATCCAGTTTTCTATTCACTGTCCCAAGCTGCCTCTTATATTGCTTCCATCTGTATTATATCACTGCTGTTGTTCTTCATACTTGAAGAAGACCAAAGTGACACTATGTCAGGGTCAATATACAGTTTGTCTAGCTGTGGTTGTTTAGACCAATAGGAGCTCAGAAAACTCCATCACAGGTTGGGTACAGATAGCCCTTATACATCACTTTCAGGCTCACAAAGCATTTTTCATCGCAAAAATCTTGCAAGGTAGGTAGTGCAAATATGATTGTTATCACTCTATTACAGATTAAGAAATAGACCCAGAGAGGAGAAATAACTTATTGATGATAATGTAGCTACAAACATTTGAAGTTAGGTCATCTGGGTACAAATCCAATACTTTTTCCATGGTGACACTTTGCTTCTCTGCTAATAGGCATGGACTGGGAAAGAGGAAATTCTGGTTAATTACTTATCCTGATCAATGCTACTGCTAATAATAGTTTGTATTTCTCTATCCCTTTATAATTTTACAAAGTGTTTTCCTCATGACAATCCAATGAAGTACATGTGTGGTACATGTACGGTTTTTCCCTTTTTGTCAGGTGAGGAAGTCGAGGCTTAAGAAGATGATTATTTGCTCAATGTCACATGGTAGGTGATAGAACCAAGATTGGATTCCAAATCCTCTGATTCTGAAATCCTATACTTTTCCTACTACATCAAGCTCAAAGTTACTCCATTCACATGTAAAAATGAAATGATTTTCAAAGAATTTTAGTAAGTAAAACATAGTCAACACTACAATTCTACTGAAAATAATTTAATATTTTCTTAGTTGTTTAGAAGACACTTCAAGATCTTTAATTGCCTCAGCTTGATAATAATGTTAATTATCATTGTGTTTGAAAAACATGGAAATGCCAGTTAAGTGAGAAGTCTTAGTGATAGATTGCATGTCAGGTAACAGTAAATTTTTCCTCTGAATTTCCATGTAAAGAGAATCATGCTATATCTTATCTTTTTCTATTTCCCAGAGAAAGAAAAAAAATTTTGTTATTTAAAAACAAAAACATGAGAAAGATTAAAGTTTTGTCTTCTGAAATCCAACCCTGAATCAATGTGAAAAGCTTCTGAGTTGATATAATGATAGCATCATATATATACATATATACATACATATATACATATGTATATTATGTATATATATACATAATATGTATATTATGTATATATATGTATATATAATAATATGTATATTATGTATATATATACATCTCTTGATTATTTGTAATGTAATATCTATATTTATATCATTACATTGAATCTCTAAAGCTTATTGATTCTATTTCCACATTATTACATACACCTGTCACCTTAGAACTCCAGCTGTTACTACCCTAGTATTGTAAGAGCTCCCTCTAACAGATCTTCCCGACCCCAGTTCCTTCTTTGTACAATTCATTCTACACCCTACCTCCAGACTGATATTAATATGTAGAACTCATGTTTGAAAACCTTCCCTGGTTCCCCATTTTTTTGTTGAATGGAAAAATCCACACTTTGCTATGGAGATTCAAGGATCTCCATAGTCAGTATTACAATCTACCTTTCTAATCTTTTTTTACACTATTCTGTGCTGTATAATCCAAGCTCCAGTCAAACTAGACTACTTCTTGTGACCTGAATATGCCTAGTGATTTCACTCTTATTTGCCTTTGTTCATATTATTTGATGTACTTGGTATGTACTTTCCTCCACCTCTGTTTGCCTGTTAACATCCTATCTATTGCTTCAAGGTCCAGCTCAAAGCACCAATCTGCATGAAGCCCTCTGTGATCCTTCTAGCTGTCACTGGTATCTCTCTCACTCACTTTCTATTGTAGCATTTTGTTCTCTACTTACATAAATCCTCTTCCATAGTACCTTGCATATAGTTGGTATGTTACATTGTATTGAATGATTCACATTCTAATTTTATTATATAATCATTTGTCCTTGCCGTCTTACCCATACCAGACAATAAAGTCCTTAAACACATGTTTTACATCTTCTCTTGCTGCCCTATATCACCATTCAAAATGCATTACACATGATAGGGTCCTAATGTATCTTTGTTGAAAGAATGAATGATTGAAAGCATGAGTTTTTACCATGCTTTGAACACACTTATTTCTTTTAATCATCATGACAACCTGTTGACATCTCAGCTGTTATTATCTCTTTTTCTCAAATGAGGAAACGGAAATTCCTGGAGGGCAGGGGTTTGTTCTCTCACCAGAGAGTTAGTGAATTGTATGGGACTAGAATGCAGATTTCCTTCTAGTTCAATGGTCCACTGCTCTACTTCTCTACATGGCCGTTGGTTACTCTGTTTATTGTTCATTGTGAATTTTATATGGTGGTCTGCTCTGTACTCACTGTCCAACATGGGCCACAGTGTTCATCATCTTTTGCTGAATAGATGGGGAATGGGAGAATACAAACTAGTTTCAATATGTCTAAAGTGTAAGCTCATGAGGGCAGAAGTTGTGTTATTTTCTGTTTACCTCTCTAGCACCTAGCACAGTATATTGAATAGAAATGAATTAAAAACCAAACACATGGTAATTATGAAGGCAAACCTAGAAGAAAAATCATTTTCAAAATCCAACATCAATATTTTTTAATCTCGATACTTGCTGCCATAAATGTGTGTGAGTAGCAAGTGGCTATATCTGTATTCCATACCTGGGTTTGGGTATTTTTAGCTGCCTTTAATGAGTTAGATTGAAAGTTCCAATTAGTAGCAGTAATTTTTATTCCATTCCTTTGTTCCTGGGTTGGACATAGGGGTTCCTTCATTCGTATAGATTATAAATTCCTAGAGGGTAGGAATTATGTCTGTCTTATTTGTGTCCTCCACAATACTTAGTAGAATGCCTTGTGCACTATGGCATACAGTCTCAATTTGTTAAGGCAGAATTAGTTAAGCTGAATGCAATCTCTTAAAGTGACATAGTGATCCTGGGATATAGGTATATCTGCCTTCTAGAAAATGCTTTAGAGGCAGTTCCCAGGGTTTTCACCACTATATTAGAGTGTTTTTATGGAGGTGCTGTCAGAGTTCTAATACATTTTTTTAACCTGAGGCATGTGTAGGCATCTCCGGTCCTGCTATTTCTAACAATAATAAGTAGCATAACACTAGACCCCAGACCTGGAATTCCTGCTCTATAAGAAGGAAAGAGATCCCTCAGAACACTTATCCCTGAGGCAGGAGGCTAGCACTGGCCAGGCCACTGGCACAGGGAGGAACAAAGTATAGCCAGGCCAGTTCATGGCTTGCTATTTTAATAGTTATTTTTGTTACTCTGGTGCTAGAATTTAGTTTTTTTCAAGTGCTAGATGGTGTAAAGCCCTGGTTGCCCCATCCCAGCTTTCTATCTTTGTGTCATATTATGGTTGAGCTTTTACAGTTTCAACATTACAAATTCTGAGTAGAAGTAGCCTGACATTTCAAAGTGTTCCTATTCAACAACCATGTTCCAGTGACTTCCTATTGTAATTCATGGGTTGTTATGTTAAAGATTTTGACAAGAACCAAAAAAAATCCCTTGTGAAAATTTGATGCATTTATACATTTTTAAAAAACCCTAAGTGTACTAATTACTTCAGAGATGAGATGTTAAGCAAATCCCCAGGCAGGGAGTATGGTGCCTCTGAACGTGGGTGTTACCATGTCTACCCAATGGAAAGGCAGGTATTTGCCTATGCACAATTACCCTCGGTAATTGTGTCCCCTGTGGAAAACAGGCTTTACACATTCTAGTGAAATAATTGCCCAAGCCAGAGAAAGCATGTTAGCATCAGTATACTGGCCTGGAATAACTCACAGCGGGGACTAGGCACCAAGCTGCCTCTGAAGCTATGGGACTCTCGTGCAAACATACTGGTTGCCAAACCTGCCACAGGTGTATACTGCATGAACAGGTGCCTAAAAATAAAGCAGGATTATGAGGCAATCCTTCTAGGTTTCAAAATGCACTAATCCCAAGGCATGCGTGTACATCTGTTCTGTGTCTGGTGTTTTACCTTTTTTAAAAAAAATTATGCTTATTAGAGTAAATGTGTATGGATATTGGACACTGATTGAAAACACTGAATTCTGAAGGATTCACGTCTTCCACAGTTCCTAGAGTTATGGCTACAATGCAGTAGGAATGTAAGAGCTATTTCTTTATCAATTAGGAGATGTCAGTGTTCAAAAATGAAACATTTCTGATCAGTTTAGAAATATATGGCAAACTGTTTGCTGCAGGATTAGGTTTGCAGCTGCAAAAAAATCTTCAGAAATGCATATGCATTTAATTTGTTTCACTGTTCCTACCATCACACTATTTTCACACCTTGAGCATTTTAGAGAAAGGGAGAGAAAATCATAGTTATGAACTCTCTCTCAAAGGATCACTATTCAAGGATTTCCTTTTCACTCTGATTTTTTTCTTCCTTTCTCAAAAAAACACAGATCATAGTGATTGTCCTTACCCCAGTTGAGGTTTGTTGATCTATGTACCTTGTTAAATCCCTCCAAGTCTTCTAACTGGGTGAAGGGAGGTTATTGGGGGAATGAAATAACCAAACAAACCAAAAACCAACTAAACTTTATTTCCCAAACTTCATTTTCATCTGTCTCCAGAGGCTGAAAGCATCCAGAATCTTGCCTTGCTATAAGACTATTTACTAGTGGGAACGCTTACTTATGTACAGTACTCCAATGGGAATATTGTACAAGATTCCTTTTGAATATATCGAAGAGCACTTTTGGAAGAATCCCTATGCAGCACCCTCTAAGATATGCCACACAAATTTATATTTTGCCAACCACATTCATCAGCAACCCCAATTAGATCTTTTAGGTATCAGAAAGAAGAAAAGAAAAAGAAAAGAAAATGAGTTTGGGCTAATTAGTTCTCCACTGAGAAAAAAAAAACCACAAAGACGGAAATGACAGTATTCTTTGCCTTTTTGTCTCAGCTGGGTGGGTTGATGGCCAAACAAAGTTTTGACTGCAAAGTTTCTCTGATGTCCTGGATGCTTGGGTGCCATGACAGTTTCTTCTATTCAAAGCAATGTTGGAGAAAGTCTCTGAGAAGTGTGAGAAGTGATGAACTTGCCCATCCACTGTACTTTAAAGGAAAATGGGAGGGGGAACCCAGAGCATACATGTTTTCACAAAAGAATAATTTTCTTTTCAGCTAAGAACACATAATGAGCTGCTTTAATTTTAATGAGTTTTAATCCGTCATTGTCCCTTTTTGCACATATGTTTTCCAAATCAGCGTTCCATTGTCTGTATATAATACTGGGATGCTTTTCACATATTTTTAAAGAGCTATTTTTTTAAAGGACTTCTTTTGTTTTGAAAAACCCTTCTTTGTCCCCTCTCCCCCATGTATTAACTACTCAGAAAAACCCATGCTTGCAATTATCTCTAGGTTTATTCTTTGCCTTCAGCCACATACAGTACTTTAATCAGAAACCTTGGGGTCTTAAAATTATGCTTCCTTGGTGGGCTATGTCTGTGTTGCAATTTGAATTTATTGTGCTGCCTTCAGTTTATTAAGAGGCAGTTTTTTATTATGCCTGAAATCAGTAAAAAGAGATAGCATTGGATAACTTTTTTGCTATTTTTAAAGCTCCTTAATATTTCAATGGAAGCTTTATTTATGTTTTTGAGCTACAGCCCTTGGGGTGGTGGTGTAACTTACAAGAAAACAGTTATACAATGTTTTCCTTGCTTTTTTTTTAACCTACAAGTCTTACAAAGAAATTATTTTATTATATAAATACACACTGTTCAGTACATACCTATCTCATAAACTTCGATGAATTACCTTATGCAGTTTGTTGCATTTTTAAAGACAGCGGAAGGAAGAATGATAATGTAACCCAGGCTTCTCAAATCACATAAAAATTCACGGGATTATGATGTGCCAGCACTATGCAAAATACTTTACAATTATTATATTATTTGATCCTCACAAAAAGCCTGGGAGATGGGTTCTTTTATTATCTTCATTTTTCAGATAAGGTTACTGAGGCAAAGACTATGACTTGTTCAGGGTAACATAAGTAGTGTGTGAGGTTGCATTTGACTTCAGGTCTTCTTGATGGGAGACCTTGTGCTCTATTTGCTGTTCTACCCAGTCAAAAGAATTTCCTTCATTGTCTTCCTTTCTTCCTTCCTCCCTTCCTTCCATCCTTCCTTTCTTCCTTCCTTCTTTCTTTCTTCCTTCCAACTTTCCTTCCTTCCTTCCTTCCTTCCTTCCTTCCTTCCTTCCTTCCTTCCTTCCTTCCTTCCTTCCTTCCTTCCTTCTTTCCTTCTTCCTTCCAACCTTCCTTCCTTCCTTCATACCATCCTTTCTTCCTTCTTTCCTTCCTTTTCTTCTTCTTTTTTAATATGGTAAGTCTGATATTATGAGAAACGGAAGAATCTGCTTTTAACCCAGGATCAATTTCTAACAAAGAAATCCCTGAATGAATAAGAAGACTATAATTATGGAACTTCTGAAGGGCAACTGATAGGCTGAAAAACAATCCTAGTTCAGAATGGATGGCAAGGTCCTTACACAAACTGCTTAGAAATAGCTATCAGGGAACCCAGAACAAATTTCATGTGCTTAGAGATCCACTAGGTCTCTAGGTATAGTACATATTTCCCAGGGAAGTGCTGCTGGAAGATGGCATTTACTTGTTCTGTGACTATGGGTAATCAATATTGGGCATGCTGGAGGTCCTGGTACAAACTAGTTTGCCTCCATTGTTACAAAACATTGTCACTGGGAAAGACAAATGAAAATATTGTCAATCTCATTTTACAATAGAGGAAAATTTGACTTAAGAGATGTGGAGTCAAGAAGTCACATCAACTAGCAGTAAGTCCTTACTATTGCCATTCATTGTGTTAAACACTGGAATACAAATATAATCAGAAAGAAAGAAATACAGCCCCTGCCCTCAAGGAGCTTACAGTCTAAAGGTAGAAGACAACACATAAAAAGAAGCTAAAATGGAAGATGGTGTGACCCTGGCTAAGTCACTTAACCCTGTTTGTCTCTATGTTCTCATCTGTAAAAATGAGCTAGAAAAGGATATAGCAAACTAGTCCAGTACCTTTGCCAAGAAAACCCCAAATTGGGTCATTAAGAGTCAGGCATGACTGAAGAACAACTGGACAACAACAAAATGGAAAGGGACAAGGAGGGAGAGATGAAAACACCTGGCTTGAAAAACATTGTAGAAAAAGTTAGAGAGAGTTAAGAGAGTACCTTAGATAGGAATGCATACACAGCTGGCCAAGGAATCTGCCTTAAAATAGAGCTTCTGGGAGGAAATAGGCAATTAGAAGAAGATGATGTGGGAGCAGTGGATACTTCTAGTGTGTGAAAAACAGGGTTTGAATGAGTTTGCATGATGAGGTTTCTGGGATGCTGTGGAGAAAGTCAGGGAAAGTCAAGAGTGCAGCTTGGAGAGGAAAGAAGGCATCAAATTAAAACATAACAAGTCAAGAGGTTTGTCCAGAGTTACACAGTTGACCAATAGCAGAGTTGAGAGATTCACACTCAAGCCTATTGATTTCAGATATTGGGTTCTTTCTACTACATCAAATATAGCTTATTTTCATAAGATGCCACTTATTCCATGGTTTGGGCCCCATTGAAGATTAAGGCAAGTATTTTTCTCAGTTAATAGGGGGAAAGACCTGTATTAATTTTGGCTTTCATGCCCATAGGCAATTAGGTGGCTCAGTGGATAGAGCATTGGGTCTGGAATCATGGGATTAATATAGTGCCTCCCTTTCAGAGAGTTGATCCTCCTGTTGTGAGGACTAAATAAGATGATATTTATAAAGCACTTTGCATAGTTCCTGACACATAGTAGATATCTAAAACATGTTTGTTTCTTTCATTTTTCCCCCAGAGTTCAAACTTATTGCATACTTTCACTAGGCTTGGAGTTAGAAGACCTAGGTTTGAGTGTAAGAATGAGCCAGACATTTACTTGTGTGATGATGGGTAATCACTTCACTTTCCTCTATAAAATGACAGTGCTTGCACTACTGTTTTTTTTTTCAGAGAAAAATACTGATTTCTCATGCATAAAGCACATTAAACATGTGCTATTATTATAAACTAATTATTGCAAATAATAGCTAGTGCTCATTGGTCAGAGGATGACCATCCACCATTGAGCTGAGGGACCCCTTCCCTTCCTAATTACCCCTTCTTACTAAGACTGCTGCTTTTCTGATATAGTATGAATACTCTTTTTCTTATTCACTTTTGCTATCCTAGTTAGATGATCACTACTGGGAAACACCTGGTCCAACCAAAAAAAGAAAAAAAAAAAGAAATGGTGACAATAGACTAGAATGCTGAGAGTAGAAGGTACCATGCCTGACTGGCAGAGAAACAGCACCCTGAGGCTCAGTGATCAAGTGAATGATTCCTTGGATCCCATGAATCCTCAGGGGTGTCAATCCACATTTGTAGGATTGATCTTTGTTAAAGTATTGATGTAGATGAGGTTCATCTTCTTACCTGAGCCTTCCCTTTCTTTTCCTCTTTTGCTCCTTACATGGTACTTCTAAAATCATTTTTAGAGACCTTGTGCTATTGTTCTCTCTCTCCCTCCTTCTCCCAATGAACTCTCTTCTCAGGAAATGATTGTACATAAATCATTTATATAGTATGAAGAAAGGCAAGTTGGTGAATTACCTCACCCAGAGATATTTACATTTTGAGCTTATCTCTAATTATGAAATTAAAGTGTATGGTGCCTAATGGAGATATATTATTTTTCTGTAGAGAGGAGACACCTTTCATGTTTTTCATGTTGGTACCCATGTGTATAAGCCTGCTTTATTCATATTTGGAATCAGTAGGCACCTATTTTGTATATGAATAAAGTAATCCTGCACATATTTGGTACCATTCAGGAACTGATAGTATATTTTTAATACCTTTAAACCCCTAGATAGTATAGGATAAACCACCAGGTAGTCATAGGAGATGGAGACTTTACTTTGACATTAGGAATAGTAAGGTTCGAATTCCATCCCTGACACATATTGTTTGTGGGACTCTGGGCAAATCATTTACCCATCCAATGCTCTAGGAAACTCTCTGAGACTGTAAATTGCATAGAAGGTGCCAACCTGCAGTTTTGGAGGAAATTTCCTCACTCTAGAGTTCTCTATCTGATGAAACCAGAGGTCTGCTTCCTATCTCCTTCATTTACAAAGGAAGATGCTTTTTGAGTGCTATGTGGTTACCCCCCAAAAGAGAGTCATTTAGATATCTAAATTACTTTTTTAGATTATTTAGTTATTTAGATAAAAGCTAACAAATAGGAAATACAAAAATGCAAAACTGCTTCATTATAAACTTATTCGAGCTTCATAACAACCCTATTTTACTACTCCTATGCTCCCCAATATAGAGATGAGGAAAATATTTATAGAGACTTGAACAGATTATGTGACTTGCCCATGGCTGGAAAGCTAGTAAGTGCTAGGGGCAAGATTTCAGCTTGGGACTGTTGAACTTGGATCCCACCACTCTATCCATTGCTCCATGTTGACTCTCATGGGGAGTCTTTGACATATTCTAGTTTCTTTGCCTAGTATTGACCTTTATGAGTATACTGGCCTATTTCGCTTTACAGCAAAATGGGAATTAGACCTTAAGCAGAGCTTCCTATTAATGAGGACAGACACCAGTTCCCCAAAGAGAATACAGAGCAGGAAGGAAAATGTTTCCTGAATTCATTGTATGCAGATGAAAAACATATTCACATAAGGGATAGCCGCTATAAAAGCCAGATTCTCATTTGTTCTTGTTCTTTCTTGCTTTGCACCTGCTCCTTCTCCCTGTGCAGAAACCCCATGACTCAGAGGAGGATTCTTCAGGGATAGGAAGCAGTATGAGAATTTGACTGTTGAAAAGGATCAAAATCTTAATGAGTCTTAAGGAAACTTATTTACAAGAGTAGAGACATTACATGTGATTCTTGGGGACCCAATAAAGACCTGAGAAGGGTGGAATAAGAATGAAGTAGCTGAAAGAAGTAAGAATGGAAGGAGGTGTAGGGGAGTGGAGGGCTGGAAGCCCTAAAAAGCAGCTCAAAGATGCTCATACCGGTATAAACTTATGTGGTGGCAACCACACTGGCATGCCCAGGATGGCTGCTAGCACAGATCTATCTTACTACGACAGATAGCTATTTAAGAGGTCAACAATCTTTTTTAAATTACATTCACTAGTTCAGGTGGAAATTCAGCACCCTGAACTTCAGAGAAAATACAAGCAGAGAAATAATGACCAACAACAGGGCTTGTACTGCCTGAATCAGCTCTACACTTTATATACATCCCTGGATTGAGAGAGCCTTTACATCTGAGCTGTCAGGGAGCTCTGAACATATGGCCACTCAGAATCTCAACCAAGGCTCCTTCTCATAAGCAAGCTCCCAAAGCAAAATACCAACTCAGAGATACACACTTCTCAGACCCAGAAGGCATCACAACCCTCATGACTCAGTGCCTAATTAGAAATTAGCAAAAGGTGTGAAAGCCTTCCTAAGAGTAAACCTCCCAGAACCTAACTTCCCTAATGGACTCCAGATGAGGCCTATTAATGGGGGAAGATCTTAAATCCCATTAACATTATAACTTACTCCCCAGAGAGTTTACCTGATCCTCTAAATACTTTTAGCCAGACTAATGGCTTTATATACATACCCAGCAAGGTCTGGGTATGTATATAAAACCTTTAACACAAAATATATGTCCTCCCAACACTCTTTCCTTCCCTTTGACATCCTCACTTGGCCTAGAATTGTTCTCACTCTTATTTGAGGTCAAAGGCAGGAATTTTGTGTGATTTTGGGCCCTAGAAATAATTAGGGGGAACAAGAAACAATGTTGTGTCTGGTGGAGAGCTGGCTAGAGGGTTGGACCTGGAGTCAGATAGCCTTAGGTGGACCTCTTGTCTCAGACACTTACTAGTTGAGTGACTGGCATCAATAACCTCTCTGAGCCCCAATTTCTTCCTCTAGAAAGAGGGGTTAATAAAAAGAGCCCCTACGCCACATGGTTGGTGTAAGGACCAAATGGGATGGTGAATATAAGGTGGTTTTAGAATTTTTTCCATTTTCTTTCATTTTTTTTTCTTTTATTTGAGTCTTCTTGTAGAAAACGACTACTATGAAAGTGTTTTACATTATTTCACATGTATAACCTATATCTGATTGCTTACACAGAAAGGGCTTAATGTTTGTCAGTTGATAGTCTTTCTGAGCATATGTGTATCTCTCTCTCTCTCTCTCTATATATATATGTATAAGCATATGTATTTGCATACATACACACATGTGTATATATATATATGTATGTATGTGTGTGTTTCTTAAATATGAGTGACATGATCAGAATTGTGATTTAGGCAGTTTGTCCTGGTAAAAGGGAGTAGTTAGAATTGAGATGGGAGGAGTCAGTGACTGGAGACAAGGAGTCATTTTAAGAAGTCAGATAAGAAGTAATGAGTAATGGCAATGGGAAGGGAAAAATAGGGGCTAGAAGAGAAAAACATTCAGAGGTAGAACTCATAGGACTTAGAAACTAATTGGATATAGGATATTGAGGCATAAGGTGATAACTCCAAGTTTCTAGTCTGGGTAATTGATGAGATGGGAATTCCTTAAATTGAAATAAGAAGATGGGAGACATAGTTTGGGTGATAAAGGGGAGTGGATTATCAATTAGGTCTCTAGGTACTCATGAAGAAATGAGATTGACTATATAAAGATCATACTATTTGGGGTTAAATGTAGCCCTCTCTGTGAAAGGGTGTAAGGTATATTTGGGTCTGGAGTCCCCATTTGGGTTCAAGGCCAAGGGTGGAGCTGGGATGGAAATGAGGAGGATGTAATTTGTGACTATTTCATAATGCTTCATGATTCTATACTGTTATCCTACATCAAATTCACCTTACATCATGTAGAAAAGGATTCGTCGTTTTGGAATGATCAAGGGATTCTATATAATAAGTAGGCCTAAACATGTATGTCCAGGAGAATCTGTACATGGGTTGAAGAGAGAGGCTATTCTAACAAATGTTTCTGGGGGAATGCTTTTTGTGGTACTTTGTGTTCAGAAGAGAGAATTAGGGATTATTATCAGAATCTACTTTAAGCATACCTAATTTCATTATCTATAATAATACAGTTCATAACTTCTTTAAGAAGCCTATTGGCAGAGTGCCAAATTTAGAGTCAGAGGCCTTGGATTTGAATTCTAGCCCAGCCATTTGATAACTAATTACATGACCTTGGGCAAGTCACAACTTTTCTGGGTGTCATCTGAAAAATGAGGAGGTTGTAAAAGATAGAGTCCTTCCAGCTCTCAATCTGTGGTCTTATGGTAAGATTTAATGTCTTTATGAGTTATTGTGGCTGAAAAATTCATCAGCTTCTGGGCAAGCTTTTGATGACAAATCTTTCAGAACTTTGGCCATTAGAAAACAGATATGCATTCATTCAGTCTCCAGACCCCTAGTCAGTATCTTTACAGATTGGCAGAACTAGCCAGAGCTTGTATTTGACAGGGGTTGCCCTCAAGAACTCAGTACCATGTCATGGTCAGGCATCAGAGTAGGACTTAAGTGGAAGGTGGATCAATAAACAATAAAACCAAAAGCCTAATATAAAATAATGAAATGCAATAAAGTAGGAATGAGCAATAAAACAAAGACGGATAATTTATTGAGAATGAAAGGAGTCAACTTCTCTTTCCTCGGGTGCTAAATTGGACAAACAATTTAGACAAACACTCATAGTATGGATGATTTTGGAGATGATTGTTTGGGGTGAAAGGTTCCATTTTTAGAAAACAATTATCACTAGAAGAGGCCTTCATTGGTGGGTTACAAATGAGCATTTAAGAGGGATTTAAATAAAGTGGTCTAGGAAATGAGGTTCTTTTGGAGGAATAATGAGCTTTGAATAAAAAAAATGAGAAAGGAAAAGGAAAGTCAGGTGATTAGCTACCCACCATAGCAGAAAACTCAAGATAGCAGGATGAAATAAGAGAAGATGCTTCTTATCAGAAATATGTTGGAGTACACATTGTAAAGGTGAGCCCTAGAAATGTTTGTGTACTAGAGTGGTATTTTAAGAGGTCAGGATACAGAAAATGGGGAAAGGTATATAGTGTTCAGATGAATGATTATGAAGAAATTTATTGGTTAAAATAAAACCTTAAGCTGCCTATTTAATGTCAATCTATTTTACTGTTTTTGGTAATGTAAGCTAAAGATGACAAATTCCAAACAGATGGCAAGAAACAAGTTTTATAGGGAGCAAATCATAGATGCATGTGAAATGGACATCCTGCAGTGATGGTGCTCAATTTCACTTCCAGGGGAGTTCACAACTCTCCTTGGTGATTTACGAGTGACAGTCACAGACAGAAAGCACAAGCTAACAAAGTTTCCTCCTGTTCGTCACAACTAAAGCATTGCCTCAGTCTGTTAGCTTGTTTACCATGATTTGCTGATTGTGTTTGAGGGGAAACACAATAGTCACACTGATAGGAATGCTGTGGCAAAGGCTTTAAAGAAACAGATGCATGGTAACAGTCTAGTTGGCAAATCTTTTTCCTCTCTCTTCTCTCTATATTTTGTTTTCTACTTTGTAGAACGATTAGGAGTGCTTGGATCTGTATGTCTGTCAGCACACATTCTCTGTTTGCTAGTTGCTTTCAAATTGGCATTTGTTTGAGGCTGTATTTCCTTCTCCATCGTTTTCATTAAAACTTCATAGAAGGGGGGGACGGCTAGGTGGTGCAGTGAATAGAGCACCGGCCCTGGAGTCAGGAGGACCTGAGTTTAAATCCAGCTTCAGACACTTAACACAAAAAATAGCCTTGTGATCTTGGGCAAGTCACTTAACCCCAATTGCCCTCCAAAAAAGCAAAACAAAAACAAAACAATACAACAAAAACAAACTTCATAGGATGCTGGTATGGATGCTGATGAGTTTAGGCTTATTCTGTGAGGGGGAGTGACCACTTCTTTTTCTCCTTGTGTTGACATTGCTGGAAGTATTTGGGGTTTTCCCCAAATATTAATTCATTTGTACTCAAATCTTTAGATAGTTTATTATCTGCAGTACCACCACTCAATCAACTATTCTCTCTAGCTAGATACTTGGGCATTGTCTTTGACTCTTCCTATACCTTCCCCTCCTGAATCTGATTTGTTATCATCTTATCTCTCTAGTTCTGCATCTCATTGCCCTGTCCATTATTTCCATCCCCACTGCTAGTCCAGGCTTTTATGTCCCTATGTCTAAATTACAGACTCCTGGTTCGTATATTTATACCTGGCTTCTTGCTCTTCCAATTCATCTACCAGACTAATTTTTTTCTAAAATTCTTCCATCATAGCAATTCCCTTTCATGAATCCATTGTGGCACTTGACTGTCAAAGCTCTTCATAACCTGGTCTCTTATCTTTCCAAGTTTCTTGTACTTTACTCCCCTCCACACCCTCATGTCTGTGGATGCTGGCTTAGAAATCCTCAAGCATGACACCTCATCTCTCATCTCTGTACTTTGCATTAGCTGTGCCTTATTCCTTGGATGCTCTGCTTCTTAGTTTTCCCAGATTTCTTCCAGACTCAGTTCAGATTTCACCTTCCATAGGAGACCTTTCCTGGTCTACTCAGATGGTAATGCCTTCTTGTCTCAGATTTCCTTCCTTCTACTCAGTATATTTCTTGTCTGTACCTAGTTGCTCACATTCTGTCTTCCCCATTATAATGTGAACTTCTTGATGGTAGGGACTATTTTTCCTTTATTTGTATCCCTAGCACTTAGCACAGTGCCTGACAGATAGTAATCAAATAAATGTTTATCAATTGAAACTGACTTACTCGATTGACTTTCAAGGCATTCTATAATCTCATCCTGCCATACCTAGTCAAACATTTCCTACCATTGCCCAGTGTATACTCTACCTTTTCTCCCTCATATATATTTATTAGTCCTAGTTATAGTATAGTCCTTGATGCCTTTGTACAGCACTTTTTTGTTGTTCTGTTACTTCAGTTGTCTCCAGTTCTTCCTGACCCCACTTGTGGTTTTCTTGGCAAAGATACTGGAGTAGTTTGCCATTTCTTTTCTAGTTTATTTTACAGATGAGGAAACTGAGGCAAACAGGGTGAAGTGATTTTCCCAGGGTCACATAGTTGTCTGAGGTCAGATCTTGCCTCCAGGCCTGGTGCTCTATCCACTGTACTACCTAGCTGCCCTGTCCCCTGTCCCTACTTTTTAGTATTATTTTATCTAAGATCTAGATAAGAATCATAAAGTTTCCACCCAGTTCATTTTTAAAATTTTGTAATGTAGTCCTTTATTATCTTAACTCCATTATTATTTAGTTATTTCCTGTTGCTTTGTTTATATTTGTTGGCATGTTGTCTCCCCCATTAATCTTTTTGAGAGTGGGGATTTTTTCCTTGCCTCTTTTTGTATCCCCAGTACAAAATATCCCCTGGACAAAAAAGGTTTATGATTTATAATTAAACATCACAACATCATACCATACACTTGGGTGTAGCAGTGGGGGTGGAAATAATGGACAGGGCAATGAGACACAGAACTAGAGAGATAAGATGATAAAAAAGAAGATTCAGGAGGGGAAGGTATAGGAAGAGTCAAAGACAATGCCAAAGTATCTAGCTGGAGAAAATAATTGATTGAGTGGTGGGACTGCAGATAATAAACTTATCTAAAGAAGATTTGAGTGCAAATAAATACGCTGTATTTGAAATAAATGAAGCAGCCTGGTATAGGATAGGGTGGATAGGGTGTTAGATATAAAAAGGGGAAGATCCGAGTTCAAACACTGTTTTTGATACATACTAGTTGTGTGATCCCTAGCAAGCCATAAAACATAGTTGAGCCTCAATATCCTTATCTGTGAATTGAAGAGAGGTATGTGTAGAATATGGGCCAAGTATACTAGCATACCCTAGGGCAACATTCCCACTGGCTCTCCCCTTTCTCTTCTTGGAAAGAGCCAATGAGATTAGATCCCCATGGACTATTATGCCATCAGACTATTACAGCACACCTGTTTTTATTTCAATATGTCTCTGAGGGGAAAAGTCAAGAGGAATGTTCCCCCAGGATGTACCAGCACAACCTGACCCAAGCTATATGTATACCTGTGGAAACAGATAGTAATGCCTCTGTTATACCTCACAAACTTGTGGTAAAGATCAGGTTAGATAACATATATAAAGTTGCTTGGGAAGTCTAAAGCACTATTTTGGTATCAGATGCCAAGCACAGTGTCTGATCAGCAGCAAGAGGAGAGAGGAGAAAGAAAGAGGTAGGAGGTGACCATTAAGTTGAATTAGTTAGTAGTCAAGGGCAGCGCTTGTTTGGATTAGGGTATTAGTAAGAATATGTTAATTATATGCTGCATTCACTTGGGTATGAAGGATTGGATATTCAGAAAAGTCTGAATGTCTGAAATGCACAACACATACATAACTCATACAGGCATACATGCATACATACATACATATAAATGTGTATTTTGCTAGAGCCTAGCATTTGAACTGGGACTTGAAATATTAAGGAAGAAAAATCACTAGCATTTATAAAGTTTTATGGTTTACACAGAACTTTACATATATTAGCTTATTTGAATCTCAAAACAATTCTACATGTGTTAGTCATTGTCTCTGTCTTATAGATGAGGGATCTAAGGCCTCAAGGGGTAAAGGATTTTTACTTGGGCTCACATAACCAGTATGTGTCACAGAGGAGATTGGAGCCCAGCTGTCTCCTGCCTTCAGGTACAGCACACTCTTGGCTATTTTACATGTCTCATCAAGAGTTAGAAAGAAGGGGGCATGTTTCAGGAATAAACAAAAGCATAAAATTGGGATAGCAAAGCACTGGATGGTGTTTAGGGCTGTCTCTGGCTGGAGCACAGAAGAATGTGACATGAGACTGGAAAAGTAGATGGTACAAATAAAAGTAGATGGACAAGAACAGTCTTCTCTAGGCAACTGGAGTTTTTCCCAGAAGCCTTCAGGAGCAGAGGCCCTGACATAGTGACAAGGACTTTGATCTGGAAGTTAGCAGCAGGAGCTCCAAAGAACTGAGAATCTCAGTTTTAGCTAGAATGAAATTTGTCAATGAACAAGCATTTGTTAATTGACTAAATATCCTTATTTTAAGCATCAGTGATATGAAGATAAAAGCAAACTTCGTCCCTGCCCTCAAAGGGCTCATATTATGTAGATAGATAGATAGATAGATAGACAGACAGACACACACATAGATAGATAGATAGATAGATAGATAGATAGATAGATAGATAGATAGATAGATGGATAGATAGATAGATTTCATTATATATGTGATAAGAGATGGAAAACAGTCTTAGAGTAAAAGGTGCTTGCAGATCAGACAAGGAGGAAGGGCCTCCTGTAGATGGTGGCATTTAAGCTGAGTCTTAAAAGAAGTCAAGGATTCTAAGAGGAGAAGGTGGGAAGAGAGATCATTGTAAGTTTGGGGAACAGTCAGGATAAAGGCATAAGTGTGGCAGGTAGAATTTATGTGAGTAACAGTAAATAGTCTGATATGTCAAGACCTGTAGGATGTGTCAAGTGGAATAATGGCTTGAAAGATAGGAAGGAGTCAAGTTGTGAAGTGCTTTAAATGAGAAAAACAGGAATTTACATTTGATCTTAGTGGTAATAAGGAGCCATTGGAGTTTATTGATTGGAGAATGGGGAGTATCTGTATGTGAGAAATGTGACAAGATCTGGCAACTGATTAGGAGGTAGAATTTAGTGAGGGATTTTAACTATGAAGGATATTGGGTGCATTTATAGACAGTAAGGAAGGAAGAAGCAGATAGAAATTTATAATTAGAGATGGAGGGTGATAGTGGGGACAATCTGATAGAGAAACTTGGAGGGAATGGGATTTGGGGTACATATTGGCTAGCCTTGGCAAGCCAAAAGGTCCCCCTTTGCCTCAGAGGTTAGGGTGAAGGTGTTTGTGGAAGATGATGTCAAATTGATGGAAAGAGAGGAGAAAGGGAAATGAGAGAGAACTTAACAAATGTTTTTGGTGAAATATGAGACAGTGTCTTCATATGTGAGGATAGGGTAGGGATGGAGGAGGATCTTGAAAAGAGAAGAGAAGGTTTGAAGTGGCCACTGTGGTGAGTGGTATAAGGAATCAAGGAATAGCAATAGACTTGTTTGGGTTCAGTAAGAGTCCCGATGAGATTAGATACCAAAAATTTGCTGCAAATCTAGTCAGCACAATTTTGTAATTTCCTCCAGTTCTATTGAGCAACATCTGGGTAGGAATGAAGGAGGTGGGTGATAGGAGTAATTCAGGAATAGGGTTTGGGAAGGAATTATCATGACTGATGATAGTACTAAGGAAGAGTTCATTAAAGAATAGAGGATAAGGTAGAGTTAAGCTATTTCACCAGGGGGTAGAGATTGTGAAGGGAAGAAAGTATACTCAAGGCAGGGGGTGATGGTGTTAAATATTATTAAGGAATAGAGGTTTTGGTGAAGATGAGGACTAGGCTTAGTAGGAACAAATCATAGGTAGAGATACAGAGATAAAGTATTTTGATCTGATAATTTCAGAGTTCATGAACATGGAAGTGGAACACTTATGGGTGATGGCAAGATCAAAAGTATCCCTTATTATAGCCATGGTGGGGTGAAGTAATGGGTCATGGAGGCTGAGTAGACTGAAGAACTGGGAAATTAGGATGTTTGAGGGAATGCTACCACTATTATCTAAGTGAAGGAGCAGTTAGTGCTGGAAAAGGTGACCACGGACAGAAGAGCTGGGCATCAGAAAATGCCAAAAGATGGATAGTGAAAGAATAGAAATAACATAGTATGAAAGTAGGTTTATTAATCATGGAGCAGGCAGTCTGAAAGATACAGTGGAAAGGTAAGGTAGGTCTAGAGTGGGACATTGCTGGGATAGAGTTGAGGTGGATGTGAATGATGGAGTTGACAGCTTAATTTGGGAAAGCAGATTTGTTCTTTGGAAATCAGAATTTTAATTTCATTGGAACAAGGAAAGTAATAGGATGAAGTATGTTAAGCATTGAAAAATGAATCAAGCAAGTATATATCACTGAGGCACACTGATGAAGGCAGGTGCTTAGCAGGTTTGAGATGATACTCAAGGTTTTGGCACAACCCTCAACTGGCCTACCTGCCATGTTTCTGTGTCCTACAAGAAATCTGAAAGTTCACCTCATGACAGACATGGATAGGTTGTGTGTTCTCAAACAGGAAGATTCTGTGTGAAATGTTGTAACTCCCCCAGCTAGCAGAGTGCTCCAAACATAGCAAGCAATTAACAAATGTTTGTATAATTAGATTCCTTGCTTTCAATCAATAAACATTTATTAAGTTTATACTATGTGCGTGACACTGTGCCAAGCATCGGGTGTACAAAAAGAGGCAAAAGATAGTCCCTGCCCTTAAGAAACTTACAATCGAATGGAGTGTTAGGCATTCTATGAAGAGTTATTTGATTCTTACAACAATCTCCCATTTCATAGTTATGGAGACTCAGGCAGACAGAAGTTTAAGTGACTTGGCTAGGGTCACACAGTGTAATGGAAATTCAAATTTAAAGATCTTCCCTGCCCCTAGCTTAAGTGCACCTGGAGCCTGTGGTGGGAGGCTTGTTTTTCAGGAAAGCCCACACCTTGATACTTTGTGATTGGGCAGTGGGTCCAGAAGGTTGTTACATTCTCTGAGCCAGGAGAAGGCTATATAAACCCTGATGAGAGGCTTTGCTTTGGGGCTCACTTTGAGAAGTGTTGTGTGATTTGACCAGATGAGACTCTGGGAAGCCGTTGTTGAGAGCACCCCAGCTTTGAAAACCCAGATGTTGATGCTTCCCTCTCTGGTAACTGTGATTTGGTATTGATGCATGTAATGTTGGGACAGTTTGGAAGCCTGTCTGTTTGATCTGTAAGTTCTGTAACTCTGAAGTTTGGGGTGCTGACCTTTTCCCCTGAACTAGGTAATATGTTTGATTGAAGTAAGCTTGTTAACCCATTTTGAGTTGCTTTCCTTTTGAAAAGCAGATCTAAGAACCTATATTGGCAGCTACCCTGGGGATATTGGGGTGCTTGCTGATACACACAGCTAGTATCTGAGGCTGGATTTGAACTCAGATCTTCCAAGATCCACACTCAGTGTTCTTTATCCACTGAGCCATCTAGTTTGTTAGTGTATGTATGAATTGTGGAGGTGGGAGAAGGATGGAGATTATTTCTGGGAGGGAGAAGGGAAGCCCAAGGGAGGTAAGGAGAGGGAGTTGAGAGGAAGAAATAGAGAGAAAGAGGGGAATGGTCAGAGGTGGAGAGGGGCATTGTCGATGTGAGTATAAGTGTCCTTGCCAAATATTTCACTCATGTCTAATCAGTTATAATTCCAATTATAATTCCCCTTGTATGGTGTTCTGAAATAGTTAAACAGCCTAAGGAATATTACTAATTTATAGTGAGCTATACTCTGATTAGTTATTAAACGAAGAATCTTTCCTGTATGATCTTACAGAAATGAGAAAATTAGTTATGTGTGAGCATAATCCATTCATTATTTTGTGTGCTTGAAGACCTCTAGGGAGTGTCACAAGTCTATAGCACAGCCCCAGAGTTTTAGATTTTGCATTTGATTCTCTTCATTTGCTGAAGGATGAGTAAAATTAGATGGTTCCCCATTGACTATGCATCTGAAGCAGCTCATGTGTGTTGTTTATTTCCCCAGAGAACAAAGATTCTATAATATTCTGCTTTTAGTCACCTCATGCTTCCTTTTATTCTCAAGATTTGCACATATGAGTAGATTAGATCAACCACAGGAGAGAGTAGGAACACACCTTTGGGAGGACAGAAATACTCCAATACCTTTTTAGACTCCTTCAAAACATGGTGTTCCCTGTGTGTTGCTGTTCATCTGCTGATTAGTTTCATGATATAAATACTTCTATAAAGCATACTGGATTGTGGAGAAATTTTTTTGAGAATAATGTAGAAATTACTTTTCCTTCTTCCATTGTTACTCTTTTTTAGTCCATCTGTCATAAACTCTAGAAGAGTAATCTTAATGCACAGACCGGCCAAATCATATTGCCCCACCTATTAAGAGGTTTTAGTTGCTACCCGATGCATACTGAGTAAAAAAATCATAGGACCATCTATCTAGACCTGAATGGAACTTTATGGGTCACCTAAGCCAACCTTCTTAACTTATAGAGTATGAGCCTGAAGCCCAGAGAGCTTAAGTGATGTGCTCAAAGTCACATAGGCTAGTAAGGGGAAGAACCTGTATTTGAACTTGGTTCCAGTGACAACAAGTTAGCATGCCAAGTTCAGCTTTCTATGCCACTGTTTCCCTTCTGCTATTTTACGTAATCTATTTACACACACACACACACACACACACACACACACACACACACACACACACACACAGAGCCAGAACTAGAGACCAAGATAGAGATGGGAGGGCGGTGAAGGAGGGAGATTATTCCTGGAAGGAAGAAGGGAAACCCAAGGGAAGGAAGGAGAGGGAGTTGGGAGGAAGAAATGGAGAGAAAGAGGGAAAGGGTCAGAGGGAATGTGGAAGAGGGAAAAAGAGGGGAAAAGGAAGGATCAGAGAAAGAGATCCTTGTTAGATGGTATCTAATGTCTTACGTTTAGTTTGGGGCACCACATTTTAGAAAGGACTTTGATGAGAGAGAGAGAGAGAGAGAGAGAGAGAGAGAGAGAGAGAGAGAGAGAGAGAGAATAAGATAAAGCAAAGGGGAGAAAGGGAGAAACAGGGGCAACTAGGTAACACAGTAGATAGAGCACTAGCCTGGGAGTCACAAGGACCTGAGTTCAAGTCTCATCTCAGATACTAGCAGTGTAACCCTGGGCAAGTGCTTCCAAATGACATATACATACACACACATACACATATGAATGTATGTATATGTATGTGTATATATACGTGTGTGTGTTTGTGTGTGTATGTATGGCTGTATATGAGAGTGAATGTGTGTATAGTCTGGGGTAAGAGGAAACTCATGGTGGATATGAAAACTGTCTTTGATTATTTATAGATCCTTCACATGGAAGGGAAAATCGATGTGTCTTGATTAGTCTTAAAAGACAGAATGGAGAGATATTGCAGAGAAGGAAACACAAAGAAGGAATTTCCTCATCCTTCTTGGCCCCCCTCCAGCATTTGTCACTGATGGCCATTTTCTCATTCTGGAGGATCTCTCCTCTCTTGTGTTTTCTCCTATTTCTCTGACTGCTCCTCAGCCTTCTCTGTTGAGTTTTCCTCCATGTCATGTTCATTACCTAGGGGTGTCCATCTTTCCTGGACCATTTTTTCTTTTCCCTCTAGACTGTATCACCTGGTGATCTCATCACCTCACATGAGTTCAATTATCTCTATGCTGATGATTTCCAACTCTATATATCTAGCTATAGTACTATAGTAGTTATCCTTAGCTCCAGATGTGTATCTCTGACTGCCTTTTGGACAGCTTCAACTGCTGTCCTGTAGACATAGCAAATTTAACATGCTTCAAATACAATTCTTTATCTTTTTCCTTGGACCATCTACATTTCCAGCTTTCCTATTACTGATGAGGGCACAGTAATCCTTCCAGTCACCCAAGCTCACAATGTCTGATCACACCTCTATCTCTCATTTTTACTAACTGCACAAATCCAAATTCATGGACCAATCTGGTTGGTTCTACATTTAAAACAATATGTCCTCTTCTCTCTACTCATACAGCCTTTCATTGCTTCTCAATTATACTATTGCAATAGCCTTGTAATTGTTCTTCCCACTTCAAGTCTCTCCTTTCTTCAAACTATTCTTCACTCAGTTGCCAAAAGTGACTTTCCTAAAGTGTAGTCTGACCTTATCACTCGCCTTACTCAGTAAACTCCAAGTGGCTCTCTGTTGCTGCTTGGTTCAAATACAAAGTTCTTTTGCATTTAAAGCTCTTTGCAACATGGCCTCTTTTACCTCCCCAGTCATCTTATACTTTTACTACTCTCCATATACTCTGTGATCCAGCTGCACTGACCTCAAATGCAACATCACATCTTGTCCTTTGTACTGTCTTATCTTTCATGCCTGGAATGCTCTCTTACCTCTGCATCTTAGTTATTCTGGGTTTTTTTTGTTTGTTTGTTTGTTTGTTTTTAAAGCAATTGGGGTTAAGTAACTTGCTCAAGGTTACACGGCTAGTCATTATTTATGCGTGGGTGCTCATTTTCTGAGGCCGGATCTGATCTCGGGTCATCCAAACTCCGAGGCCGGCGCTCTTACTCACTGCGCCACCTAGCCGCCCCTTTAGGGCAATTGGGGTTAAGTAACTTGCCCAAGGTTACAAGGCTAGGTTTTTGTTTGTGTGGATTAAGTGTCGGAGGCCGTCTCCGAACTCAGGTTCTTCTGATTCCAGGGCCGGCGCTCTATTCACTGCGCCACCTAGCCGCCCCTTGTTTTTTTTTAAAGATAGCTCAAATTCTACTTTTAGTAGAAGATCTTTCCTGGTCCTTCACCCAGATACTAGTGTCTTCCTCTCTCAGAATTCCTTCTGCTTACTCTGTAAATCTTGAATGTATCTAATTATTTACAAGATGGCTTCCCCACTAAGTCTTTGAAGGTGTGAACTGTGTTTTTATCTTTCTTTGTAGCCCCAGTATTGAGCATACTGTCTGGTATATAACAAGTGCTTAGTAAATTGACTGACTTATTTGGAGGTGTCCAAAAATGGATTCCACATTTCCTCCCACTTCCCAACATACACCTTGGAAAGTATTTTGGACATCTGGAACTGAAGGTCTTCAAGCAGGAGGATTCATGTTGAGGTAAAGTTTCTCTGAATGGCCATTGAGATCCTTTCAGCTCTGTGATTTTATGAAGTCTAACTTTAGCCAAATGGCACAAATGATCAGTTAGCTACATGACCATGGAATGTTTCTGTACCTGAG
This sequence comes from Gymnobelideus leadbeateri, assembly GCA_011680675.1. Classification (NCBI taxonomy): domain Eukaryota; kingdom Metazoa; phylum Chordata; class Mammalia; order Diprotodontia; family Petauridae; genus Gymnobelideus; species Gymnobelideus leadbeateri. Next base: position 170,353 of record WOXC01007496.1, on the reverse strand, counting down.
TTTTCCTGTTGGCAAAATGAGAATGTTGAGAACCGAACTCCTTCCTTTTGCGAGGGGCTGATTAAATGACAAGCTAAGAGCAGACTTAACCACCCTGTATTTTGGGCAGAATTTCCCCTAGTCCAGGGTGGGGACCCTCTGGATCTGACTGAATCTAAACTTCACAGAACAAATCCCCTTAATAAAAGGATCAGTTCTGTAAAATTTGGACTGGGTCAAAAAGCCACACCCAAGGACCTAGAAGGTCATATGTGGCCTGGAGGCTGCAGGTTCCCCATCCCTACTTGTCCCTCTGGCTTGCTCTCCCACACTCTGGCCAGGTGTTCATTGCCACTAGGTGGCAGCAGAGAGTCACATTCATGTACCAATTTTATCTGTCCTTGGCAATTGAGAATCAGAATATCACAGCTTTCCTGGCTGTTGGTAAAAATACTCTTTATTAAGATAGCTAAAAGTAAATTAATAAATAAAAATCCTGTTAAATGGCACAAGCAAAAGTTTTGTGAAAAACAAAAGAAAATAAACAGATGAATTGGTAATTTGATATTTGTCCATAATGAACATCCTCTCTGCCACTCAAAACCAGGAATTCATGGGTTAGTCCATGGTTTAATTCAACCTCACTTGGGATGAGATGTTCTTGGAAACATCTCTGTTTATTAGTCTTTATTTTTCTCTTGAATTCCTGTCTTTTCAGTAGGTTATTAGGCCTCTCAATGCTGAGGGATGTCTTGTATCCCCACCTGTGTTTCCCTTCAGCCCTCCCCAATCACAGCATGTATTTTCCCAAAAGGAAACTCGTATTATAAATTCTACCCCCTCGTCTCCCCTTATCTCTGTCCTCCCCCTGCCCCAACCTTGCTTTCTAGGAAAATTAACTGGGTAGTAGAAAAGGCAATGGTCTGAAAGTCAGAGACCTGGGTTATAGTCTGTGCTAGGCACATAGCAACCACTACATAAATGGTAGCTATTAGACTAAATGGAGAATATTTGTAAAGAAATGTAGCAATATTACTTTCAAGACCATCGGTTGCTAAAACAGAACCAATAAGTGTTGCTAAATAGAGGCCACCTACAAAAAAGAGTAAAGCTGGATTCTAATTAATATGTTCGTATATATGATAATGGGTGGACCTAAAATCTGTCACTTTAAATAGAATTAGAAACTACATTTGTACTCTTGTAAACTCTCTCCTGTGGTCCAAACTTATATTTATAAAAATATTAAAAATGTTAGCTCTGATGATGATTAATAATAGATTTATAAATAGGTTCAAGTCTCAATCGTGCCACTTGTTAACTGTGGGATGTTGAGCAGGTCAATTACCCTTTCTGAGCCTCATTTTTTCATTTATAAGATGAAGGGTTTGGGTTTGATTACATCTAAGGACCCACCCAACTCTACATTTATGATCATATCACTGAAAAGACTTCAGAATTTATCTAATACAATTCCTTTATTTTGGAGATTAGGAAATAAAAGCCATCTCAGAGAAAGTAAGGGACTTGTGTCCAAGGTCATATACTTTGAATAACAGCAGACCTGAAACTAGAATCCATTTCTTTTAAGTCCCTGGTCTCATACTATGTGCTACCTTGATTTTTCCTTTGCCATTGATTAAGGTTTTTAACGATAAGACTGATTCCAAATTTATAGTTCTTGACATTTTAACTATGAAAATACACTGGTAAGAAGTAATTTTGAAAATTATAGCTTTACAAGTCACAGGAACTACAAAATATAACTGATATTTCAAAATAGTTCATCATATGAAGTAAAAATCACCTGATTTGATAAAGAAAATGCCCTTTACAAATATAAGCCTAGCAAAGGGAAAGATGGCAATGGAGGGTCCCATAGAACTTACCAGAACATCTCTCTTCAGCACCTCTTATTTAAATCTGATCTAGCAAAAGCTCTCATTGACTTAGTATGCCTAGTAGCAAACAGAGGGTAGGCAAATGACTCAAAAGGAGGTTTACAGATGTCTCACAGAAACAGCATTTTGTAAAGGAAAAGTCCTCAATATATTTTATGTCTGAAAAAATAGGAGGACATTTTAAATCTGTACAGCCTGTATTTTAACTGATGATTTGAGGCAGATTCATTTTAAGCATGTTCTTTTTAAACTGACAACAATTTAAGGTAGTTCTGGCTCCTCTGCCTTGTCTTAAGAAAATCCTTAAGAAATCTTTGTGGACTTGCCTTTTGTTGTGGCACACACAGAAGCAATGCAATCAAGGGGATGCCGGTAAGGCTTGGCAGTGGAGGATCTGAGATTTGACCTTCTAATTGGCCTGAAAGCTAAATCAGCTTCTTTCTTGATTCCTGAATGTTTTCATGTGTTAACTTGGTTTATGAGGATATTCTTCACAAAGCTCTTTGCTGGGACAGAGAGAAGGAAAAACTGTTTCAGTGGAAACAAAGAAACAAAACCACTTCTGTCAAAGCACATCTTGGGGTTTTGACAGGAACCCAACATTCCCATGTCCAAGGCATTTGAGCTGTGTTCCTTTAGTTCATAGAATCTAAAAGTTAGATGGCATTTCAGAGACAATGTCCTCTAATCCATTCCTTTACAAGGATCCTGGCCGAAATCTCACCTTCATGAGACTGTGAGATTACCTCTAGTGAGAGGAAAACTTACTACTTAGAGAAGCAGCCCATTTTACTTTCAGAGAACTCCAACTGAAGTCAATTCTATTCAATGTGTATTTATTAAGTACCTACTGTGTTCTAGGCACTGAGGATATAAAATAGAAGAGAAATAATCCTGCCAGAAGCATACATTATATTGGAATATTTTTCCTTACCTCAAGCCTTAATCTATCACTTTGTCACTCGAACCCATTACTCCAAGTTCTGACCTGTAAGCCAGGAAGAACAAGTTGAATCACAAGACTTTCCTTCAAATATTTGAAAATAGCTAGCATGTAGGGACATGACACATCTTCCTTTAGTAATCACAAATGTAGGGAAAAGAAAGCTAAACCCGGGTGATAAATTTGCAGTTACAGGACCAGAGTTAAAATTCTAGCCCTGCCCCTTACTACTTATGTGACCTCAGTCCAAGTTGCTAACGACTTTCTGGTCTTCAGTTTCCTCAGCTATAAAATAAGGGAGTATAGGGGCAACTAGGTGGTGAAGTGAATATAGCACCAGCCCTGGAGTCAGGAGGACCTGAGTTCAAATATGACCTCAGAAACTTTAATGCTTACTGGCCATGTGACCTTAGGCAAGTCACAACCCCACCCAATTGCCCTGCCTTCCCCCCATCCAAAAAAAAAAAAATAAGGGAGTATGACTAGTTGGCTTCTAAGATTCCTTTCAGTTCCAGATCTGTCATCTCACTTCTTTCATATATTTGAAGGCAGGTGAGAGGTCAAATGTGAATCAGTTTGGTGAGGAGAGTATTGGCACAGGGATTGGAGGTGGAGAAAAAACAATGGAGAGCAGCCAGTAGAGGTTTTTCACCAGAGATGAAGTGTCTGAGACACATAGCTCTACCTGATAACTTAGGTTTCTGTAGCTTCCTTCCTTAATTTTTATATTCAAACCATATACCACAGGGCCTATAAATCAACAGGCTCAGGTAATTTACTGCTGCTATGTCTCTCCTCTCCTTTTTCTCTCACACAGAGTAGCTCTGGATTTAAAACCTCCTTTACTGTTTATAAACCTAGTGGTCGGAACAGACTAATTTCCTTTTTGGGCTGCAGAGTAGAAGAATTTAAAAACAAAATAAGGACAAATCTGGATCATCCTCGCCCAGAACATTCTTTAGTTTTGTAAGGTGTTACTTGGTCCCCACAAACTGTAAGCTTCTCTTAAATAGCTTTAGCATTTGGGCATTTCCTATTCTAAATAGCATCCCTCCCCCTTATGGGGGGCATTTCTTCTTCATTTATTAATGCCTGTAATGCTTTCATTTTTTTAATGTTCAGATATCAGGGGAACTTGCATTTTTCTCATTAATACATCGAATCACGAGGGTGTCTGATTAAATTAACCACAAATTCCCGACCACAAGCGTGCTCTGTTTAATCTTCAATTTCCTTATTCATATGAGAGTGATAGAAACACTTTCTTCTTATGCTTTCACACTGTGTACACTCAGTACCAGGGAGACTTCCTGTTGCTGGCTATGACAAGAAATGTGTCTCTTATAAACTGGAGGCAGAAGAGATCAATGCTATACATCTTTGAGGACATTTGTTACTTTTTAAATAAGAGATGAGAAGGAGGAGGAATATATTCCACATAGCACAGGATGTGTCAGAATTCCTGAATCACCTTCCCACCCCCCCCCAGTAGTGAAAGCATGGTATTTTGGAATATGTTGTGTGGACTTGTCTTTCCTTTTCCTTCCCTTCTCGTAGGACAGGGATCAACACTGTTTGTCCTCAGCCATTTTCTTCTTTCACTTCACTGATATGTCTTGGCTTGTCCTCCTTGCTTCATCCTCCTCTCACAGAATTTATTAATCAAGCAATCCATCTTTCCCCATATAGCCAGTGCCATCTCTGCAAATCCTACAGATGCTCAAGCTGACTGTAAAGTAAACCTCTTTTAAGAGCCCTGGGATGGTGACGGGTTACATAAAGTAGATTATTCCTGTCTGGGGTTTCTGGAAAATTGTTGTATTCTACTTATTACCTGTCTTTGAAATGAAAACATCAAGATAGTTTATCTCTGAAATGCTATTCTGCAGACTATGAGGCAGAAAACTTAATAGTTTCATGAATTCAGCTTAAAATAACAATCCATTTATTCAAGGTACCCTCTCTCCTATTCCACAGGGTGAAAATGTCCTCAATAAACCTATATATCTTAGAATTATGGTTATTATTATAATTTATTGAGGCCAAAAGTATACATAGTGCTCAGTATAAAAGAGTGGGAGATAAAGGGAGATATGTTACTTTTTGAAAGGGGTTATAGTCTAAATGAGACAGACAAGAGTACTTGAAGACAGTAGTATCTCACAAGTCTGATTTGCTTGTTATTTCTTTTCTTTTAGAACCTCTTCTTCTTGGCCTGGCACAGAGTGACCTAATATGCCAAGTTGGCATCTCTCTGAGCCAGTCTACTTTGTATTCTCTGATAGGGGTTTGGGGACAGCATTCAATTCCCTCTAGCCTCCTCAAGGGAATGTTAATAGTCTGAGCTGGAAACCTAGGTCACCAAAGTGACAGAAAGAGGTACAGTTTCCTTGAAAAATGGCTCCTGCCCCTATGCCTGTGGTGCAATCAGCCAGGGTGTTGGCAAGACAAATGGAAGGAAGGGAGGAAGACTATGGTATTTTTTAATTGAGTTCCCAAAGAGAGGGCTGGGTTGGAGTGGCAAAGATTCTTCATCTGGGGTTGTAGATCATGGCCACTTGATAAAGTAGGCATCTTATTTTCTCCTTAGTGAAGCGTCTGGCTATTTGTATATAGCACATATATCCTACCTTCAAATCTTACTATAGGGGCACACAAACCTCTGGCTTAGGAGTTTTTTAAATGGTTCAGCTTCTGATCATTTCATCAACTACTTCAACCTTCAAATAAAAGATATGGATTATTATTTATTAATGCAAATAAAGCAAGACATGAATGTCTACTGAGGACTAAATAAGAGGACACAGTCTTTGGTTGAAGCATGATGGATTTGGGCTACATACGAGCATAATTATTTCCTGACAAGGAGAATTGTTTGATGTGAAATGAGTTATCCAGGTAGGCTGTAGAATTCTTTTCTCTGGAGGTCTTAAGAGACAAGATAAAGCCTTATTTATTGAGATGATTTAGGTGTACCCTTGCCTGAAGTAGAAAGACAGACTAGATGATCTCTCAAGGTCTCTCCTAGTGCTAAGATTCTATGATTCATCTATGGTTTCTTTCCCTCACACCATAATTTGTTAGTGAGGGAGGAAGGAGTAAAGAAATAGAGGTTAGATTGTTTTAGACTCAGGGGAGGGGAGAAAGAAAGCAGGGAAAATAGCAGGAGACCAGCATCTTATTTAGCAGAGGTGGATAAGAGGAAGAGGAGTTACATGTGAAAATAAAGGGGAGGGTGATGACCCAAACGCTATCAACACTTTGAAGTTATATGGGGAAGTTTAAATTGAGGGTGGCTTGGGACAAGGACAATGCACTGAACAGATCTGAGGAAAGTCAGTTCTCCTATAAGGACATAATCACAGTTCTGTGTTACCTCACAGGCAATGTGCTTTGTAAACCTCAGAAGTGCTACATAAATGTGACATTCTAATAGCCTGTGACTGTATAACTATGACACTTTGTATAACAACAACTCTGTAAAATAGTGTAAGTGGCATTACCCTTACTTTGCATGTAAGGGTGTGCCTGGCTCTTCAGAAAAAGTGATGTTGGACAGGGGTAAAGTTAGAGAGAAACTGAAATGTGATTGAGAAGTCCTACGCATGTAAAGGAAGCCTGGCTTACTAGAGATGTTTTTGAGGCTTAAAGAGATCAAATGAATATGAAAAGACGAGCAGAGACAATGAATTTTCCTTAAGAAATAGCGAACAGATGCCTCAAATTCCATGTCCCTACCCACTTATTTTATAAGACCTAAATAGGAATCTGGGGAATGTAACTGCCTGGTCACCATAAGTAAAGCTGAGGTCCCCCCTTAAGGACTCTGGACCATTCTGAACTTGAAAGAATTGTTGATTAGGAGAAGCTAGATACCTTAGAGTCAAGACCCTGAGGGAGAGGAGAGGCTTCTGCTAATCCCAGACTAAGGGTCTCAATCCTTTATGAAAGAACACAGCAGCAGAACTCTGAAACCCTAGTGGAAACAACACAAGAATAAGAACTCTCCGACTAGCCCAATACTAGAGGCGTTGGAGATTGCAGTTGCCAATCAAAATCTGATTCTAGGGATTTCAGCAGATTAACCCATCCAGCAAAGACATTCAGAAGGACCATTCTAGAAGGTAAACAACCCTCAGCCCAGTAGTAACCATGACCAGTGATGAGTCAGCTGAGTGATCTTTTTGTCTTAGCCTAGAAGTGAAATACTGAGACCAACAGAGACACTGTACCCTACTAAAAACAGCAGAATCACTGGGCTCAGTAAACCCAGATAAGTAATGGAGAAGTGTTTCACCCCATAGCAAATTTCATAGGGAACATTTCTGGAGAGAGAAAAGACATTAGGGCTATATAGTTCCAGAATTGTGATTTGCTTTGGTCATATGTGTTCCCTACACATATACTTCATTATTATTCTACTATAAATTTGCATCTCTGCCCCATCCTGGGACATTATATTTGTGGAAGACAATTTTGTGGAAGACAATTTCCCCCTCAATTTTGGGGGAAAGTGCCTAGTATGCTTTTGCTATGTAATTTGAGTAAATGCCTTGCTGAGAACAGACTGAGTTTATTGGCTGATTGTTTATGGGAAGCACACCTATGAGGGTTCATTAACCACAATATTAGGAAGATAGCCAAACACCAGAATATTCCTAACATAAGGTAACAGCAACTTCTGGAGACTTAATCTCCAATTATTAGTGCAAAATTGGGGAGTGAACCTAGAAAGTTACTACACACTTATGATGCCTCAGTAAGTTAAATGACTTGCCCACCATCTTATAGATATTAAATAGTAAAAAATGGGACTGAAACCCATGTCTTCTGATTATAAAACTGGTAATCTTTTAGTCATACTGAGAGATACTTTTAGCTATACTTATTTAAACTGAATAAAAGGAGAAAAAAATCTCATAGAAGTCAAGTAAGGTAATTAAATGCTCTGATGATCAGTTCCTAATACTCATTCTTTCCAGTCCCACCTCTGTATTACTTTTGTGACCTTGGGGAAGTCACAACCTCTGAATTTCATTCATTGAGATGGTCTTCGTCCCTGGGACCAATTTAATATGCCCCATTTTGTAGGTCCATGTGTTATGTGGGCAGGAAATGAAAACCTTCCACTACAACAATAGGCTATAGTTTTCCAAAAAAGTGTCAAGCACTCTCGGTCACAAGGAAACAAAGCTTTTTCTTCACGGGTCACTTGTCATCATTGTGCTATAACCCCAAATACTGAAGGCTTCAAAATATACTGTTAGTCTGTCTTTCCAGTTTGATTAACCATGACTTACTGACTTCCCTCAGCACTGTATCTTCCATCCAAAATATCCTATTTACTGTTCCTGCATAGGACATCCCATCTTTTGCTTCTTTGCTTTGGTAAGGCTTTCCCCTGAGCCTTCCTCCTCTTTGAACCCCTAATCACTTCAAGGCTTAGATCAAGAGACACCTCCTTCATGGTACCTTTCCTGATTCCTATTGTTTTTAGTACCTTCTCCTAGCTCATTACCTAGTATTTTGTATAAATGCAATATTGGGCAAATGTAGGGCCAATGCAATATTCACTGTGCCCATGATCATGATAAAGACCATGACTATAAGTATCACATGATGTTTGATTGCAAAATATGCCAAACTCTCCAGATAGAGGATAGAACTGAAGGATTAATTTAGACACTAGAAAAAATGAATCCCCAAACCAGCAAGCTGATTCCATTATAGTACCAAAGATATACAGAAGCCATAATAACACTGAGAGCCATGCCATCCTTTAGCCTTCCCATAAACCAATACAAGAACAATATTTACTCACAAAACCCTCTATCTCCTTGCCTGAGGTCCCTTGTCTCCTACTGTCTGGCTAGCTCTGAACCAGCTTCCTTTGGGCTCTGCTTCCCTTCAGTAAAACTCCTCCCACCACAGGCTCCATGTGACTACAATCACCCTATCAGGGGGCAGAGTTTATCTTCAGAGCAGGGAGGTCTTCAATCTCCCCCCTAGGTCTGTTAAGGCGCAGGGAAGATCTTCAAATCCCCATTCCCATTACAGTAAATCACTTAATGTGTCTGAACCCTTTTGTTTTCTTGATCAAATAAGATAATATATTTACAAGACTTTGGAAACCTTAAAGTGCTATATAAATATTAGATATTAAAATAATTATTATAACAATAATGATCATAAATAATTATTAATATAAATAATTATCTTTCTTTCCCTACCTTCCCTTTCTCTTCCTTTTCATCCTCTTCTCTTCTTTTTTTTTCTTTTTACCTTGATTATTTTTTTTCAGTACATCCCGATGTTTTCTTTGCATTTACGTAACTTTATCATGGGGCAGCTAGGTGGCACAGTGGAGAGAATGCCCAGCTTGGAGTCAAGAAGATTCATCTTCCTCAGTTCAAATCTGATCTCAGATGTGTGGCTCTGGGCAAGTCATTTCACCCTGTTTGCCTGAGTTTCCTTGTTTGTAATATGAGGTGGAGAAAGAAATGGAAAACCATACTGTTATCTTTGCCAAGAAAACTCCAAATGGGGTCATGAAGAGTCAGAAAAGACTCAAACAACTGAACCACAAAAAGCTTTATCACTGAGGTGAACTGAGACAGCCAGTGATGAGGAAGTCCTAGTCCATTTTTGTCTCTGACACAAAATATGTATGCCTGGGCAAATCATTTGCTCTTACACAATTCTTGAAGATCATAAGTTATAAGGTAATATCTTATTACCCTTACTGGAAAGAGTTTCTATATATACTGGGAACTCCCAGCATTAAAGTGATCATTGGTCTGGGCCAAAACAAAACATACAAACAAAAAAACCCCACCCTAGCCAACCAACCAAACACAAAGAACCCAAACCTGGTTCTAGCCAAAGTTTAATTATGGATTTGTGGTCACACTATGTATTATATGATCAACATTAGCATCATAATAACCTCCTCTAAAAATCTACTTTGATGTCTTGTTGTGCTTTAGGGCTGACTGCAGTTGCTAAAGTCCCTGCCCATGGCACCAGAGCAACACAAACAGATGGGCTTGGGCATGGACTATGTATCTATTGTCTGAGACCCGTCTGGCTAAATATCCAAAGGGGCTCATTGTCAAAGGCTGGCCTCAAAGTGATGCATATTCTAGGCCAAAACAATTAAGGGAGATAATCTAGTGACACTCAGAAGGCTACAGTCTACAGAAATAAAAGCAATGCCCTCACCAAAATTAGTGATCTCAAATAACAAGAAGTAATGCCTTCCTTTTGTATAGAACTTGGAAGATGATAAATAATTGACATCAAAATCATACATACATATATGTGTATATCTGTCTATCTATCTATCTCACTTGAGAATCATGATCTGTAAACTAGAGACAAGGTATTTCTGAGTTTTTTGTATTACTGATCAGACAGAAGATTTGAACCCAGGGTTTTATGTCTCAAAATACAGCATGCTCCCCACTATACTATGCTGCCTATCAAACCACATTTACTTGGGGTGGCTAGGTGGTGCAGTGAATAGAGCACCAGCCCTGGAGTCAGGAAGATCTGAGTTCAAATGTAACCTCAGACACTTAACACTTACTAGCCATGTGCCTTAGGCAAGTCACTTAACCCCAAATGCCCTGCCTTTCCCCCTCCAAAAAGCTAGAAAAATCAAACCCCAAACAAAAAATAACATATTTACTTTTATAGTAACTCATTTGATGCTTATGATAACTTTGCCAGTGAGGCAAATTGTGACAGACATCATTATGTTCTATTATAGCCTCGGGAAACTGAGTCTCCAAGAGATTATATCTTGTCCAAGAATAAATCAAATCAGGCTTTTACCAGCCTGAGACTATACTCCAGCCCATTTTCTAATTCCTCCTCCAATGACCTTTCCTATAACAATAGTTTCCCTATTTTTATGTCAGCTTTCCCTTTTCCACTTGACAATGTAAGAAACATTTAAAATAATCTTCCCTCTTTTAGGCATAACTTACCAAGCTAAGCCTTTCGTGTCTGGAACAGTAAGGGTGAAGAGCAGAAAAGAAGATGATCCTTTAGAGTACAGGAGGAGGTTGCTGGGAGGAGAAAAGGGAGAACATATGTGGGGAGATGTAAGCAAAAAGTGGGGACTCAGCGACTCTCCTCTGTAATATTTTACTTAAGGCCATGTAATTTAAACATCCAGTGCTGTTTTTTTCCTTTGTTTCTCACAACAGGAGACCTAAGCAGACTAATCAATTATAAGAATTCCCCAAAAGGAATGTAAATCTGAGCTTCTATTTTGACATTTCTCAGTCATTGATTAGATAATTTCTGATGTATTTTATTGTGTAGTACTAGAGTGTTAAAATATCAGGAGATTGCTTTCTGCTGGTGTTCTCTCATAGAGGGAAAATTCATTGTATATGAACTAGCCCTTATAACATCAAACCAATATTCTTGTGAGATTCATAAATTAAATTTTCTTTCCAACTTTTGTTTAATATATTCAGTGTCACCTTGTAAGGCAACTGAGATAATTTTGTGTACCCTATCAATTTGTTTCTGGTTTGACATCTGTGTTTGTTTATAGAGCTTTCAAAAGTGGAGAATTCGGTTGCCAATTGATGTTGATGGTTTTGAGTTAGAGAGGAGACAGAGTAAGCTTCTAAATGAAAGTTTGTTTTTATAAGTTCTATTTTGTTGTGGCTGGATGTTTTTCAAACAAACATTCGCTGACTATTAAATATTCAAACTGAGTCTTTTCATCATTGACTTTAAAAGAACCAGGGCTTGAAACACTGCAAAGTCTTGTCTTTTCTCCTTAACTTAATTAATCAGAGAGCATTTATTAAGTATCTACTATATGCCAAGTGCTGTCCTAGGTATAAGGGATATAAAGACATAACCCAAATGATCTATGACCCTAAAGAACTTACATTCTATCAGGGAGACAACACAAACACATAATAAATGCAAAATAAATGTGAGGTAATTTTATGAGGGATGCAGTAGCACCTTAGGGGAATCATTCAAGACTTGATATAAGAGGGGAGGAAGGGGGAAGGGGGTGTGTGTGTGTGTGTGTGTGTGTGTGTGTGTGTGTGTGTGTATGTGTGTGTGTGTATGTGTGTATGTGTGTCTCTGTGTGTGTGTCTGTGTGCTTGAGTTGGACTTTGAAAGTAATGATGGGTTCTAACAGGCAGAGGTAAGGAGGCAGAACATTTCACTCTTGAAAAGTAGTTTATACAAAAGCAAAGAACTCAAGGAGCAAGAAGCTCAGTTTGGCTGGATTGTAGATGCAATGTTATATAAAAGGGAAGGATAATAGAAAAAGCCTGGAAGAGGAATTTGGAGTTAGATTTCAAAGGGTTTAAAATGGCAGATAGAAGAAGTTTGTATCTGATGTTTAATCAAGAGCCACTGGAAATTACTGAGTAGAAGTAGGACCAATCAAGGAATGTAAGTGGCACGATGGCTACTGTACAGGACCTGGAATCAGGAAGACTCATCTTCCTGAGTTCAAATCTGGCCTCAGACTCTTCTGCTTGTCTCAGTTTCCTCATCTGTAAAATGGCCTGGAGAAGGAAATGGCAAACCATGTCAGTATCTTTGCCAAGGAAACCCCAAATGGGGTCATGAAGAGTTGGGCACAACTGAAATTAGTGAACAACAACAAAGGCCAATGGAAATTGCAAATATAGTAAAGGAATCCTTCCATGTGATTAAGAGTCTTTACTTTCATTTTTGTTTTAGTATTGCCAGTGTCTAGTTCAGTTCCCTGCTATACTAGTTCCTTAATAAATACTTAGTGGGGCGGAGTCAAGATGGCAGAGTAGAAAGGACTTCCAAGCAGCTCCGGCTCCTATTTTTTCCAATTTATGTAAAAGGTGACTCTGAACAAACTTTGGAGCTACAGAACCCACAAAATGACACAGAGAAACTAACCTCCCACTGAGGACAGCCCGGCAGTCCAGCATAGCAGGGAGTAGCCAGCACAGCACTCTGGGAGCCAACCCCAGCCCTGTGAGCCAGAGGTTTTAGAACTAGGGCAGCCTGACCAGCAACTGGCCAGAGGGACTTCAAAACAACAGCAGCTGTGGTGTTTCCAGAATTATCAACACATAGATGCCAAGGAGAAAGTGAGAGGTCAGTGCAGTATGGACTTTGGGACCAGTAGTTGGGAGTGCATGGGTTTTCCCCCCAGGGCAAGAAGACACCAAGGAGCCATGATGCAGCCAGCACCACGTTGCAGCTTCAGCTCCTGGCCTGCAGACTGTGGGGGAACCAGGTGATCAGTCTGGGGGGTAAGCACTCTTGCTTTAACCTGCTTGGATCTGGATTGCAGTCTGGGGTGGAGGTCCTGGGGTGTGTAACCAGCTTGCCAGAGTCTATGGAGGCTTCAGAGAGGGCACCCAACTAATACCCTCCAGGAGCTGAGAAAACCCCAGCATTTGGGATGAAGTTCCCCTGTCTGGTGGCAGAGTCCTACTGTGGCAAAAAAGCCCAGGGTTCAAGTGACTGTATGGCAACATGAGAAGGCAAAGGAAGCAATATAAACAGAATACCCCAACTGTACACTCCTACTTTGGCAACAAAAAGGATCAAAGCATGGAACAGGAGGAAGACAGTGAAGTCAGAAATCCTGCACCAACAGCTTCCAAGAAAAATATGAACTGGTTACAGGCTACTGAGGACCTTAAGAAGCAGATAAGAGAAGTGGAGGAAAAATTGGGGAGAGAAATGAGAATGATGCAAGAAAATTATGAAGGAGAGTCAACAGCCTGACTGAGGAAAATAACACCTTAAAAATAGACTAACTCAAATGGCAAAAGAGGCTCAAAAAGCCAATGAGGAAAAGAATGCCTTAAAAAGCTGAATTTGCCAGATGGAAAAAGAATCTCAAAAGCTCCCTAAGGAGAATCATTCCTTCAGAATTAGATTGGAGCAAATGGAAGCTAGTGACTTTTTGAGAAATCAAGATGCTGTTAAACAGATCCAAATAAATGAAAGAATAGAAGGCAATGTGACATATCTCATGGGAAAAACCACTGATCTAGAAAATAGATCCAGGAGAGATAATTTAAAAATTATTGGACTACCTGAAAGCTATAATCAAAGAAAGAGCCTAGAAATCATCCTTCAAGAAATTCTCAAGGAAAATTGCCCTGATGTTTTAAAATCAGGGGGCAAAATAGAGGTTGAAAGAATCCACCAATCACATCATTGTGGATCAGTCCACATTTTTGGAATCATCCTCTATAAGCTGACCTTGCTTCCATCTGTTCCATGTGTCTTTTTTAAAAGCATAAATTAACTATGCGTTCCCTATGTATCCACATCAATCTCATCTTTGTTAGAATTGCTACTCTGTCTTCAAAATTTCATTCCTGAGAGCTTCTCTTTCTTTCTGGGTTCACTAAAGAATTTTCATCTGTTGAATCAAACCAATCCTTCTGAAATTTTTGAAATCAGCTTTCTCAAAATCAAGGGGGTATGTCAGACTAAGCCTTGATGTTTTCATAGGTCACAGACTCTGAAATGATATGGTGATTTCCCTCTAAGATTCAAATATTTACACCTTAGTAACCAGTTCCTTCCTATTGAGAATCAGATGCTGAATTGAAATTCACTTGTTGGTTCTTCTACTTTTTGAAGGATGAAATTATCATTAAATAATTTCAAGAAAGAGTTGGGGCAGATGCTTAGGCAATTGAAGTCCCAGATTCACTTTAAATATCTTTATTCTATTTCTGACTTGTCACAAGTGTTCTGAACTTTTCAACAATTTCCTTTTTCTGTACAGATGGCCTCTGGAATAACCCAATCACAATATTGCTTCTGTTTTTGCCTCCTTTCATTGTTATGCAATGCTGTAAAATATATTTTCCTAGTCTTTTTCTAGGATTTCCTCATGAGAATATAATTTTTATTAATACACAATGTTATGTTCCCTTTCTCCATTACCTCTTCTGTTTCTTTTTAATAAGGTATATCCCTTTAGGTCACAATCCATTTGTGAATTTTATACCCTCCACCCTCTTCTCAAGTCTTAATGATACATATGAAGTTCAATTTGCCTCTTTTCCTTTAATTTGTCATGATTGTAAGCTCCCAAACTACTTTTTGGGTTGTTGCACCTTAGGCACAAATCTGTCCATCTCCTATGCTCTAAACCCTTCCATGCCTCCTTATGGCTTAGAGAGTTAAATTCAAACTCCTTTGCCCAGCATTTAAGGATCATCATATTATGATTCCACATTTATATTCCAGCCTTATGTCATAATACACCATCCCTCATGTTTCATACTCTAATTAACCTAGAGTACTTAGAGTTCTGTAGGTGCCTTATGCTTTCTCATGCCATACCTTTAATCATGTCATTCTCTATTCTTGTAAGACCTTCAACCCTTTTCTGTTGATTGAATTCCTATCCATCATTTCAAACTCAACTCAAATGTCACTTCCTCCAGGAAACCTTCCCTGATGTTCCCTTCCTCCCTCTTCAATCTGTAATGACCTTTTCCCATTTTGAACTTCCATCACATTTCATTTGCTTTTTTCTTCTTTTTTTGTCTGGAATTATGATTTTATTAATGTAGGCAGCTCCCCAGTGGGGGAACCTCTACCACTTCTAGATTTGCAAAGAAATTTTACATATATTTTCTCATTTAACCCTCACAATACCCTTGTGAAGAAGGTGCTATTATTATCCCTATTTTAGAGGTGAGGAAATTGACATTCAGTGAGGTAATGATTTGCCCTTTTTGGTTTGCCTTTCATGCCTCCACACTTTTCTCTTGCATACCCTTATTATATTTTCTAGTCCTACCTGTCCTATTTCTTTTCTCCCCAAGACACTCAGTATCCTGATGCTGCCTACAGATCCTCAGGGGGTACTCCTTAGCTTGTCTTCCAACTGAGATTCTCCTTGTCCTCAAACTACCTCTCTCACTTCCTTATAGACCCATCTTTCCTCCCAATTGTCTAATCAAAGATAGTATAAGGCAATCTAATCTTATTTCCTCAGTGAAACCAATTTTAAGGTATTCAGTTTAACAAATGTTTGAGAGTCCAGTATGTGCCAAGTGTGGCACAGAAGTTCATTCCTGCATACCACCATAACTCCTACAAACTCATTTTAGATAATACCTTATATTTGTGCACCTCTCCTAAAGTGGCCCACCCCGCAGGAAATTTCCAATGCCTTTGTGTTGAGGTCTCCCTGTGTTTTCAAAGGTTGTGCCAGTAAAGCTTAAGCAATGAGAGATAGGTCTTGCCAACTAGGTAGTAGGCAATTATTTGCATATTGATGCCCATTGTCTGAGGGTCAGTCAAGTCAAGTTTAGAAAAGCTCTTGCTTTGATAGTGATAGCCATGACATGTAAGAAATGGTTGGGGGGTAGAGGTGCCAAGAATCACTGAGTTCTTTGACTATTGATAAACACTGACAACTATTATTACTCTGAAGCATGAGAGATTTGTCTGATGATCTATGAGTTGGTATACGGCTGGAGGACATGGCCTATTTCCATATTGACATTTTTGCTATAAATAAAGCCATAAGACATAATTGGAAGAAGAACTCAGATTTTTCCTCTAATTCATTAAAAGAGCTGGTTTAGTCATGTACTCAAGAGTGTTGAAAACATCACTTCATGATCCACTTGGTCATCTTGCCTTTCACTCTTTATGGTTAGTTGATAAAAGTGATAAAATGATAGTGAAAAGGAGATAAAAATGATAGTGATAAAAATATTACCTTAAAGCTGATGTGAGCTGATAGATCCACATATCTTGTAAAATGATTACTGTTGAAGGATTTTGTATTATTTTGTAACTTAGTCAACATATATACTCAGGAACTCCAATATTAGGGTGATCATTGGTGGAAAGGAGAGGGAACATTATGAAGCATGGTGCAATATAGGGGAGAAATAATAGAGGTAAAATATGGTCAACAACTCAAAAGTCTTATGACTATATATATTATGAATATTTTCTTCACGGTGAGTTTTTGACACTAAGTATCAAAAAAGGTAAAATTGACAATAACTTCATGAACAGGAAATTGAAGAATCCTTACAGAATCATCTGTCTCTGTACAGTGAGACTACTGATTGCTTATAGGAAAGATTCTAATCAATATGTCAGATAAAAATAAACTATAAAGTATAAATGAGAAAGTTTAGAATTATAATAGTCTCTATGCCTATCAAAAGAAGCTATTAGCTCCGAAAGGTACAAAATTGATCAAATTAAGAACTCAGTTTATCACCATTTTAAGGGAAACTTAGATAATCCTGAAGTGGCCACAATGAGGAGGCCTAAAGAATGCAGGCATTGTCTTAACCAACAAATGGTGGATATCTGTAATTAACAGTCATAGCATACTGGAGTAGTACAATTTTGAAATACAATTTCATTTATAAAATATGTGGACAAAATGATGGAAGATTAGAAGCCATGTCATTTCACAAGATAGTCAAAAGGAATCCGCAGAAAGTTTAGCATGAGACCCAAATAACCATAAAATCTTAAGATGATTATAAGTGTATTTATAAATTAAACTAGAATAGATCAATGTGGGATTAAAAAGATCTTCTAGATTGGCTAATTAACTATTCTTATATTCTATAAACGTTTAGGTTCTCTAGATGATTGTTTCAAGACAGCACTGTGCTGATTGCATTGGACTTCTTAACAGTATAGAGATAACTCAATGAAATCTTTTGGTCACTCGAAAATAACTGCCTGAAATATTCACAAAAGAGGAAAAAGTGGATGGAGAAATATGAATCATAGAGCACCATGAACTCTGAAGAATAAAAATTATAGGTAGTGTAAAGTAAGTGAAATTGTATATTATTTTCTTCTGTCAAGTCTCTAACCACAGAATTCTGGGCCATCAGTACTTAATAAATGCTTATTGAATTGACTTGACTTGTGGTTTAGTGTGTCTCTCACCCATTAGACACCATTAAGTAAAGGCTGGATGATGGTTTGTTGGAGACAATGTAGAGGGGATTCCCATACAGGTATGGGTTTTCTACCAGATTCTGGAAATCTGTGGTTTTGTGGTATGGGTATAAATGGGCTGCAATATATTATCGCAATGATTTATATAAGAAGTGATATGAAAAAGCATAATCAAGAACCCTTGACATAGTAATCACCAAATTCAATGACCTATAGTCTATATTTGTTGCGTTTGATTAATTTGAAGTATCTGTCTCTGTGCTCAAGTCTCCTGGATATCCTTTCCTCCTTTGATTTCAGAGATACCATACTCTTATGGTGCTCCTTTGGGTCCATGGATAGATTTCAGGAACATCTATGAACCTGAATGGGAAAAAATACCTTTATTTTCCCTGTTCTCTAACTTAAAATTAACATTTCCTTCAATCATTTAAAATCATTCTTAAAAGGGATCCATGACACAAAAAAGGTCAAGAAACCTTGCTCCAGTTGATTCTTTTTCTGAATTCTTCACTAGTTGGATATATTCTTTATCCTGGGAATTCTCCAAGGGTCTACCCTTGACCCCCTTTTAATCTCTGTGTATATTCCTCTCTTCCCAATTTCATTCACTTCCATGACTTCAACTACTATTACTTACATACATATTTATATCTGTATCTTTGACCTTCATTTGACAGACCAGACCCATAGCTCTGAATGGTTATAAAACATTGCCATCTAGATATCCCACATATATTCTCAACTCAAAATATCTAAAACTGAGTTTATTTTCTTTTCCACTGAAACTTTCTCCTTTTGATCTCACCATGTCTGTCAGAAGTACATGCATTCATCTACTCTACTATTTGAAATTTTGGTCTCATATTATACTCTTCTTTGTCCATCAATTCTTGTATCAAGTTAAGTTAGTTACTAAGTATTCTTAGTTCTACCTCCATAGTAACTTTTATATCAAGTCCATCTTCTCGCTTACCATTGGTATCATCCAAACACCAGCCCTCGTTATCACCATTCATACTGTGTTGAGTACCCTCCTGCCATTTATTCCTTCTTTCAAACTCTCTCCACCCTGGTGTCTCTTTTATATATTTGCCAAATGACTCTTCCTTACGTAAAAGATAGATAGATAGATAGATAGATAGATAGAGTCACATCAATTTGCTCAAAATTCTTTAAAGGCTCTTTCTTGCTTTGAGATAAGTTCAAAGTCCTTTGCTTGGCTTTCAGGGTTCCACAGTCTAATGTTATCTTACTTTTCTTGTAGTATCAATATTATTCATCTCCAGATAGTCTATACTGTAACCAACCTGGATTACTTGTTGTCTTTGTTATCATGCTTCTGCCTTTGGTAACACTTTTTTATGCCTGTAAGGTAGGAGAGAAGATGTCTTCCTTTGGTAAAGGGACTTTCACCTTCTGAAATTTCCCTATATCAATGGTGTCAAAAAAAATAGAAATGGTACCACCAAACCAAATATAAGGATCACTGTGGATCACATATTGACTTAGAAAACCACATATTACTATTATCTATGTTTTATCATATTCTTATTTATTTTGTTAAATATTTCTAATTACATTTTAATCTGGTTCTGGACGTATTTGAGAAAGTTGTGGACTCAATATGGCCCTTATCAATGGAATCTTGGGTCTAGTTTCTTCTTATCCTTTACGTATTTACTATTTATTATAGTGATCTTTTTTGTGTTACTTTCCACTACTTGACTATAAACTAAGGTCAGGCTTTATCTCTTATGTAAAATTTTGAATCAATCTTAGTGCCTAGTGCAATGACTGACATACAGAAGATGCTTAATAAATGCTATTTATTGAACACTTGGGCTTAACATTTCCTTGAAGTATTTGTACTTTAAAAGAAGAGTTTGTCAATATAAATATCTAAAAACATCAGTGGAATTTATGAAGGTAAGTATGAACATGCCTAATTTTACCTGACACCCTTAAGCCCTGGTTACTATAATCCATGGCATTATAGAGAACATTACAATGAGAAAAATGGATATGATTTTTCCTAGTAATGTGGAAACAAGTGTAGGCCCTGATCACATAGTATAATCTGTGAAGTGCTACAATCTGAGAAGTGCTACTGTATGGCCCTGTCTTCCCCAAACTAGGCCCCCACTGGTCTGTCTGTTCACCTTTGTACCATTATCTCCATCAGTCTAACATGAAATTTCAACCATTAAGAACCACATCTTTAGGACTCTATATAAAGGCAATGAAAAGAGTAACCTAGAGACTAAGGCTTTCTAATCAGCAAGAAAATAAATAGCCCTGCTACATTAAGCAAAATGGGAAGGGGTGGGCCGGTATGCCACTCAGGCACAAAGGATAACATCCAGGTAAGACCAAGAGTAGAACAAATTGTGTGTGGCAGATTGTGTTCCCATGTCTTTTCTGGTCTGCTTCTATAGGTACAGAACAGCATATTGTAGTGATCATATCTTTTGCTTGGCCCTGAAAAGACTGCTTTTTTTCTCTGGTGAATGACCAACTTCCCATTACTCTGGTCCTATCTCTGGCACCTCCTTCCGCATAGGTCAGGTAGGACAGGACAGATACATTCTGTTACTGCTGAAATTTTTTTGGGAGCATTTCTATGTTGCAAATGAAACACTCAATCAAAGAAACTTGTATGAGAAATGTAGAAGAGACACAGAAGAAGGGAAGTGGGATGAAACGGCTGCAAGTGATATTGAGCTAGAGTTGGTATTATATCACTTGCCTTTATCAAATGAAAATGTTGAAAATAAGAAACATAGGAAACACTTCCTTTTTAATCCACACTATTTTTTTCCTTTAAAATAAAGGCAGAGAGACAAGGAAAGTGAAAATAGGAGTGAAATATAGTTAAGTGAAAGAACTAAAGACAAACTGTCTCCATTTATTTCCTAGGTATTGGGGAAAAAAAAAGTAGATGGATGTTGCCTGTGCCATTAAAAGTTGGTGAGTAAGGTCATCCTTACTTGATCTCTTTCCATGGATGGTCAACTTTCCTGTACTTAAGACAAATTGGCCATTTTGCAGAGTTAAGCAGTCACTGTTGGAATAATCAGATGAGTGAAATGTTTCTCTCTTCTTTGAAAATACCCCAACACCTATTGCTGATGTGGCATTGACTTTAAAGTCTTTCACAGAGATTCTTCCCTTCACCTCTACCTTGCTGGAATATAGTGAAATATAGCTTATGCTCTTGATAGTTATGTGATGCCAGACAAACAACTTTGCCTTTTTACTTTCCTCCCAAGCAAAGCATAGGGTTCCTTTCTTTTTTTGGTAATGGTGGGAGGCAACCTCAGAGAATACATAAAATGCAAAATGCCTCATTTTTATAGCAGTTTACATTATTTCTATATTTTCCCCTGAAAGTGTGAAATTACATATCTTAAAATGGAATCAGTATAGTAGTTTTTTATCTTTTTAAATATTTAGAAGTACTGTGTTTACTTTCTGGGTTACATTCTCAAATATTATGTTTTATAGTAGAATGTCAGGAAGAGGGTTTTTTTCCTTTTCATTTTTACTAAACCTCTGGTTCTTACAGAACTTTAATTATTTTGGTTATCTACTGTGGCATTTACCTATTCATCTAGGATGAAAGAAACATTTAAATGAGTTGCTGAATCATAGACTTTTTAGAGAACTTTGGCTGAAAGGTATCTCAAGGTCATTTATTCATTCATTCATCCTTCCACTCATCCATCCATTCATTCATTCCATAAACATTAAGTGACAACTATATGCTTAGGCTAGAAAAGATGTAAAGCTCAATAGGAAAAGATCCCTGCCCTCATGGTGCTTATAGTCTAGTAGTACTTCTGGTCCTTCCCTCTGCCATGATGTGGGGAAACTTGAAAAGGAGTTGTATCTCTTGAGGACATTGTTTGAATATGCATTTACACATGGGAAGGAAAAGAAAGGAAAAAGGACTAGGACACAAAGAATATTTTCCTCTTATGTGCCTTTAAATTTTTTTGTTTATTTTATTTTTAATTTATGAAATAAAAAGCATTTCCATAACATAGTAGAATAAAAAATGATGATTGCACATGAAACTACAAATCTTCATTATTTAAATTAAGATATTGCCTGCAATTAATATGGTAATTATGGAACCTTCTATCTGAAGCCTTTCCTGATTCCTATCCTAGCTACTAGAGCCCTGATTTCCAGAACTATTTTGTGTTCATTTTCTATCTAGTTATCTATCTATCTATCTATCTACCTATCATCTATTGTTCACACTCAGATATAAACACATCTATCTTATTAGAATGTAAACTCCTTGACGACATGGACTATTTCAGTGTATTCCCAATGCTTAACATACTACCTGGAACACTGTAGGTGCTCAATTAATGCTTGTTGAAATACGAGAGTAAATCCCTTTGGGAATAAGGCACAGGATAATCTGCTAGGGCCAGTATGGAGGAGAGGAGTAGAAGAAAGTCTATTTCACAAGAGCATTTAGAGGACTGAAGGGGAAGGTAGGATGGAAGACACTGCCTAATTTACAAATTTTTAATGGAAAGAGCTTATCCCCCTGCTATACACAGAAAGAATATCTCTATTCCCATAACATATGCCTTAGGGTAGCATGTGCTAGAATTAGAAAAGGTCAATGAATGGGCTCCAGTGGAGATTTTCTTGGTGTTCCCTAGCTACTGAAGAAGAGCCAGGTTCCCTCACTCAGATTAAGTTAAATGTGCAAACCAAGGGCATTTTTTAGAACAACTAGTCATATGCCAGACTGTACTAGACAATAGAGGGATAGAGTAGAGAATCACATTCCCTGTGTATTACCAAGAGAGAACATCACTTGTGTTTTTCTGTGTTTGGGTGGAACACAAAGAGAAGTTCAAAAAAAGTTTATGCTCTTTGGGCCTTTGAGCAATGTATACCACCTCAGTATGGAGGAAGTTATCTGCTACCCTTCCACTCTCAGATAGGTATATTGGTAGGGTAAGTGTGTGAAAATCTATGATAGGATGTCAGTCTACAAATACAAAGAACAGGACTATGATTAGAAACCCACACTTACCTCTAAAATAAAACTGTGGGCAAAAAGTCATACATATTGAAATTTTGCTAACAGCTATTTTAATTCCTATCCATGGCCCAGTTTGAAACAGTTGGCAAACTTCTTTACAGCACAAATTGGACCTGCTGTTGGTAGTCTCAACAGTGAGGGTGAAGAAAACTGAATAGCAAAGAAATTGAAACATCCCATTTCCTTTGAATTCTCTCTCTCTCTCTCTCTGTATGTATGTATGCGTGTGTGTACATGTGCCCATATACATACACATATTTACACAAAAATATATGCACACACATACACACATATATGTAAACACGCACACACATATATAAATATATATAATGCATTGCATTGTTATATGCATGTATGTAATGTAAATATATCATGCCTGAAATACCTGACAAAGAAGTTTGGAGGGTTGGGGAAACCTATGAGGATGTCTCTTCATGTCAGATCTATTCACTTGGGATACAAAAGTGACTGTTTACTTTCCTGTCAAAGAGTTTTTGAGGAGGTTAAAAATGCATACACACTTTGAATCACTTTGATGACTAATTAATTTGTTCTCCCCTCCCCATACGAGAACATAAGATTTCTAAGAAGTACATTGCCCTATTTTAATATTGTGTTTATTCAAAACCAAGGGAGGCAAAGATTTGGTTAAATATTGATTCACTTTTGGTGGAACAATTTCTCTTATTTTGCTTATCAGTTTGTGGGTTTTCAAATCAGAATGATTTGAAGAATAATCTCCCTCCCCCATATTTTGTAACTGAATCCACCTCCATCCCCAATTTAATCCCCTTGCCAAGAATCTTTAGGTCCCCATGGGGTTTGTTGATACTCCTGGGTTTATAAACTCTGGTATGAATGAACTAAATGTTTCTTGAATTATTTGCAAGGAAAATATTGTTAAAATGGGAGAGAGTGAGCACAATGAAGGCAAGAGCTTAGAGAAGCATATATTAACATTCTTCAGCTATCACTTGTTTAATCTTATTTTCATAAAAGTCATCAGGAACACCCCCATGATAATAATAATACCAATTATAATAATAACAACAATAATAATATGACCTCCAGAATGGAGGTAAGAGAAATCTAATAGCATCATTTGATTTATGGTAGAGTAAAATTGTGCCAGGTTATTTCCTTGGCAATGAGCCAATTTTTCAGGCTTTATTCTCTAGGGAGTAAGATTATTGCCTCATAAAACAAGAGAAACTGCCCAGTTATCCCTTAAGTAGAACACTATTATCTCAGAGTCTCCACTGGAGTTAACACTGTAACCAACCCCTTCAAAGATCTCTTTCATTTCATTTCATTTCAAAGCTATCTTTTCCTTCTTGGGATAGAAAATATATTTTGGTACCACCGACTTTAGTTTTACCTACACAGGTTTTGTGATCCATGAGAAATTCTCTTCTATGTAATGTAGTATAAAAACATACATATTTATAAGTGTATAATAATTTTTTAAAAGTACAAGACAAAAGAAAAATTTAGAATGATGCTTCAAATGCCAGGAAAAAAAAGTTTTCAATGATTTTGTAAGATCTTTTCAATTTCCTAGAAAATCTGTTGATCTGAAGATAATGATTCTCAAAAAAGGAGGGTTACTTTTCAGTACTTTTCAAGTTTTATAAAGAAGTTATTGCTAGATTTCTTGGAAATTGTTTTGAAGAAATACTCATCAAATATAGACCACTTATTTTGAAATATCTGTCCTTTCCCCCACCTTATATTCAACTAGATGTTAATTGATATAGACATTGCCTCCCATTATTGTTGGTTTTCTTTTTCCAATTTTTCCTTTCACCTGAACACTAGATTTATTATTATTGTTTTTTGTTCTTTGGAGGGCAGTTGGGGTTAAGTGACTTGCCCAAGGTCACATGGCTAGTTTTTGTGTTAAGTGTCTGAGACTGGATTTGAACTCAGGTCCTCCTGACTCCAGGACCAGTTTTCTATTCACTGTAGCCTGACCCTTGAACACTAGATTAGTTACATTCAGGGAAATGCCTCCATTTTTGCTTGCCAACCAACAGGGGGCAAGAATTGCCTTTGTTCTCCCATTCCAAGTGCATAAGGAAAGTTATATCTAAAGTGTCCCAGGGAATATGGGATGTCATTCTTCAAATCAATTCAGCAAGCATTAATTAAGCACCTGCAATATGCCATGCCAGATACCATTCCTACTCCAAAGTGCCTCAGTTATAACAGTATATTGAAAATTGTCATCAATTAAGGAAATATGCATTTATTAGGCACATATCATATACTAGGACCTGTATTAGGAGATGTACCAGTCAAAAAATTTATTTGGACCTGCAATCTAGTAATAACAGAAGCAATGCTAATAACACACAGCTTCTTTCTCTAGAAATTGCTGAGTTACCTCCTAACTGTACTCTAACTAGGGCCCATAGCATCACCTAGGTTGGCCTAGGAATGACTGGAAAAATTCATACCAAATATTCAATAAAGGGGATCTTTGTCGCTATGCTGTATCTTTGTGAGGTTTCTCCAATGTGAGGGGGCATGGATTGTTAATCAGCTTCTAGTCAATCAATCAAATAGTATATATGAGAATGTGGCTCAGATAAAATGCAGTTGAATTGGATTGACTATTTCAGGAGTCCACAAATCATTCAGACAAGTGAAAAATGTTCTCCATTCAGTTGATCTAGTATTGTTAACAATTTTCATAAATATTTGGACATCAATCAATTAAACTGTGTGATGATTTGATCTGGTTGAAAGGACCAGGCTAACGGTATTCAGTCTGGTGATTTCAGTCATAAAGACATAGCCATGATAAACTATTGATTGCAAAAGGCTTTGACATTTTGAGATAAGATGTGCTCTATGAGTATAAATTAGTAATTAGCAAAGTATTTAGAGAGAGGAGAAATATGAAGATATTTCTGAAAACAAAGCCAGGATTCAATAAATCATTAAACCAACCATTCATTGATCATCTACCATGTAAAAAATGTGTTTGGTGTTAAGATAGATATCAAGTTGATAGTCTCTGTCTTCAAGGCACTTACTTTATAAGAAGAGCAGGGGCTTCTGGCAAAAGTAATTAAATTACAAGAAAAATATTTTTTTTAAATTCAGTAAAAGTGTGAAGTCATATGAGAATTCCAAACAAGGTGAAATTTTCCTGCTGATAGGATGAGGGAAGACTTTGTGGAGAAAGTTTTAAGTGATCTTGAGTTGGAGAAATTGATAGGATTTCATCAGACTGAGTTGGGAAAATGGGTTTGTATGTTCTCTCTGTGATTGTGGCTATCTGGATAATTCATAAACTGATTTAATTGCTTGATCTTGTACAACTAGATAATTTCCTAACAATGTTAAGTTTAGATTGTGTGTGTGTGTTTGTGTGTGTGTGTGTGTGTGTGTATGTGTATGTGTGATTTAGACAGAAATGGTTATGGTGGAATGGGCAAGGTGGAAACAATAACTTTAATAATAGAATGCATTTTCCTATGGATGATTAGAGTTTTACAGGCACCAAAGGACAGGTATAAAATTAAAAACAAAAAACAAATCTCAAGCTGGATTTTCTTCATATATGAATTTGGTCTTTAGTAACACATGCCAACTTCTCCCACCCAACAACTCCCATCCAAAGGAGTGGTAAGGAGGAAAGAGGATTTTTTTTTTCTTGGTATGCCTAAATTGATATGCATTGAATATTCAGCAATCAAACTATTTCTTCTGCTTCTAAATGGTGATGTGTTAAATGCTTAACAATGAAGAAATGTGAATTTCATGTAGTCTAAAAAATATATACTTTCTTGGATATTGAATATGAGAAAGATGTATAATTTCATTGGTGTGGAAACCCAATTAAGACCTGGGCAAATGTAATCAATGGGGCATGAATTATCCAGATCATTATCTCAATTCTCTGTTCGAATTTCATAATGTGTATCCATCCTTTGGGCCCATGATGAGGGGCATAATGCTGATTCTACATTTGGAAAGATAGGTTTGTTTTGTTTTTGTCAAATGTATTCAATTATTTATAGATCTCTTTAAGTCAGTGTTTACATAGCAGAAGGTGAATAACAGATCAAGCTATTATCCAGATTCTTTGATTATTTTAGAAAACCAATCAAAACAATTCAAATTAATTTCCCCCTGTGAAATATGCCAATATCAAGTAGGCTATTACCAAATCACTCTTTCTCTGGCTGCTATGTAGATTATAGATATTTTAGATAAATTCAGTCTCATAGACATACTTTTCTCTTTGTAATTAGGGTGGGTCAGGAAATATGTATGCTTGTTTTTTAAATTGAATTATATTGTTAAGGGATCCCCTGAACTTGTCCTTTTGAGTTGCCATATTTTTCAGAAATACTGGACCCAAAGTGTGCAAGAGGCCCTAACTGTGCCAAGGATGAAGCTCCCACACTGAGCTGACATAATTTATATTTATACCCCAAGCTAGACTGTCTGTGTATCCTTGGGAGTCAACACAGGTGCCAGTCAGTCTGTAAGAGACTGAGAAACTGCTTATGCAGCTGGGACCCTAGTAGATAAGCATACCATCCTATCTTCATGGTCCAGCAGTTCCCAAGGGAAAAGAAGGTGGCTTTTGCCATCTTAATTATTCATGATTTCTCCTCCTCTGCCATTTCCATTTAGGAGGAGATTTGTTTCCTCCTCCTTCCTTTGTTGTAATGTCATAAATACTGGAGCTTCTGTTTGGATTGTAAACTCTTTGCACTTGCTTAGGGTTCCACATGCATATTCTTTTAATAAATCTAGTTGCAACACAGTGTCTCATGGACTTCTGATATTGTTTTTGGTTAATAATATGAATCATTATATTGTAGCTATAAGATATGAAACAGCTTAATAAATACCTTCTTTCAGAATGGCATCTCAAACCAAGATACTCTAAAAGATTCTTCTGCATCTTTCACATTTTTTATTCCTTTTATGTTTTTTCAAGGAATTTTCACAAATCTATTTTCACAAATTTCTATCCTAAGCTTCAGCATTAAGCAGAAAAAAATTGTTTTGAAATTGTGGTTTCGTCTTAATTTTACTACACAGGAATTGAATTGCAGAGGCTATGGTATGGATCAGTTTTTAGAGGGAAAGGAGAGTTTTTCTTGGCATGTTGTGAAAATGAAAATAATGAATTCATTTGGTAGCAATATTGCCCAAAATTACCCCACTGAATGGCATGTATGTTTATCTTCTGCTATGTGGATATTATGAAAGGGGTACCCATAGGGTCTGATAAATAGTCTCGATCATAATTCAAATTCAGTCTTTTCACTGAGGGCCAGTTTCTTTACATGACTGATTTTGGAAGTTGAGAAAGAAATATGGCTTGAGAAGTAGGCTCTTTCAACTGGAAATGTTGATTTTTGTACATTTTTTCTTAGTTTTCTATAATGATTTTTTAAAAAAGCAGACAAGTATAAATACCAATGGAGGAACTAGAGGTGTTCTCAGGTGAGTGGCTGATGGAGATTTTCTTCAACTCATGTCTTTCTGTTCTTCTGAATGTGAACTCAGTGTTGATGAAGGGTATTAGGCAATAAGCTATTGGATCTGTAACCAGTCATTCTGAAACTGGAACACACTAGAAATAACACACACGTTTCCTGAACTTTTGTCCTTCTAGTCTATCTGAAAGGTTCACTACTTTAGTGGGTGAAAGAACAGTGTGAGTGACCAGAGCAACTTAACAGGGGCAGTCCAAATTGTCAGTAGGGGTTAATTATGCATAGAGGTGATGATTTCAATAATGTTGGCAGTGATATTTTATAAGCTGGAAATCTCAAAGAATTTCTTTTTATAAATGAATAAATATGGGTTCCTGCAACCTAGATATTTCATTTATTCAAATATTAATATTAATGTGGGTTTATATCTATTTATGAAAATATAATTCGTGAACTTCCAAGAAGCCAGTCAAGAAATCATTGACAAAAAATTGAATTTAAAGCATTTTCAAATTGTATAACAAAACCTCTACACCCAGGAGAACTGTGATATAAGAATATATCAGGGGGAGGCTAGGTGGCGCAGTGAGTAAGAGCGCCGGCCTCGGAGTTGGGATGACCCGAGATCAAATCTGGCTTCAGAAAATGAGCACCCACACATAAATAATGACTAGCCGTGTAACCTTGAGCAAGTTACTTAACCCCAATTACTGAAAAAAAAAAAAGAATATATCAGTTCAGATCAGTTTGTGAGACTACCTAGCTGTCACCAATCTCTAATTTCCTGTGTGAACAAGTCACCTAGCTTGTCTGAGACTCAGTTTCCTCATCTATAAGGTTCAGATGAGATGAGCTATATGATCTCTTTGGACTCTAATATTATACAATCCTATCAGATATGATAGCCCTGAAGGAATAAGATCTAGGATCAATATGTTCTGTTGAAAGTAGCTTCATGATATAAATTTACATGAATGGGGATTTTAGTAAGTGATTCAGTCTGAACTGGGGATAGTATGAGAGGTCAGAGCATCTTGGAGGTAAAGGCATACTTAATTAAAAAAAAAAAAACAGGCTAGAGAGTTTCCAAAATCAACTTCATTTATTTTGCAATTTTTCTGGGACCAGATCTTTATCCTTTCTTTTTTAGAGCTGTGAAAGGCCTAACAGAAGCCTAATCATCTTGGAAGCTCTGGCTAATGGCCTAACAACACTGATATTTTCCTTTTCTGCTCTGTGGAGGTCTCCCAGGCCTGGTCATAGACTATCAATCAGGGTAGCAGACTCAGATTTGGGGCTGCAGGAGCAAGAGTTTGTTAGAAACAAAGATTCCAATTGTCAATTATTTTTCCCTTTGTACTGTTTTCTCTGACAATGAGAATCTATCTCATATCATCAAGGAGCTCAGCAAAAAGCCCATGAAAGACTGACAAAATGCAAAAATAATTTCAGCACAGGGCCTCTGCAGACTTTTGGGTGGGAAACTTGGTTTTAGCAAATTGTCCATAACCCCACAGAAACACCCATGTCTGCTTAACATAAAAGATATGACTGTGTGGCGTTGCTCAATGTAGATTTCAAAGACAAAGTCAAAAGCTATACTTCAATAGTCTTTGGATCACTGGCAAGAAGTTCTCACAAATGATACCACAGCTTGGGTCATTAATGGTTCTCTCCCTTCACCTCACATTGCAACCTCCATGTGCAAGCTTCTAATTAGTGTAGCTCAAACAGGGTACTCTTCTGATGCCAAAATGTGTGGAAAATTTCCAAAGATTCATTTCCATTTTAAAGGGATTTAAAATCAGTACCTGAATCAGTTGCCCTTTAAAGATTCTATTCCTGTGTGTGTGGGAGGAGTGGGGGGGAGTGGAAGAGTATACATTTAACTTTTGTTGTATGACTTTTGTTAAAAACCTTAGCTGATGCTACCTAATTACAAAGTATTTCATTTGCATTATATAACCATAAAATAATGATAGACTTGGTAATTTTTAGGCCCAAAGACATTCTTTTCTAGAATCCATCTTGTAAATATTTTCTTGGTGATCTTTTTAAAAGTTCCTGCTTTAAAAAAAAGACATTTTAATAAATTCACAAATAAATATCTTCAAATTGCACTACTAAGTCTTTAGGGAAGGTGGACTCTTTGTTCTGGGACTTTTGTACCTTTCACACAATTACTTATTCCACATGTCCAAAATGAATCTGCAGAAACACAAAGACTTGTGAGATCGTGCATTTCTCCATGTGACTTTGCCCTTCCGGGTATGAAGCAGAAGATGGAATCATTCCAAGACATAACCAATGGAACTACTCGGTAACAATTGTTAATGTCTTGAAAAGCTAGTGGGACTTTGAGTGATCCCATTTCTAGAAGTGTGGTTATCCATCTGTAACACATACTACTTTTTTCTCATATTGCACTCAGACCTGGCATTCAGTTTAGAAGGATAAAACAAATCTTTTTTTTCCTGCTCTTCTCCAGTCTTTTTTCCCCTCCTTTTTCCCTCTCATCATTATCACCTGGGAGCAGATAGCACATTCTCACCAGCTTCTTTTATACTCTTGGTTTTCAAGGAACAACTTCGAGTTCCCACTGATGATCATGGCATAGATTGTTTTTGTAATTAGTGTGGTTAATGAACTTCCCACTGAAGCTTTAATAGGTTAAGGATGAAGCTGGTTGATATCAGCAAGTACTGTATAAAGAGCTGGAGGGATGATAAGTATTATGGATTCCATCCTCCTGTCTTGAAGACCAAATCCCAAATGGTTTAATCATCATCAATGTCAACCTTTGCCATAGCCTCATTCTGCATGCTATATGGCATAATGTTGCATTTATATTCAAGCTTGACTTTGACATTTGCTCCTTCAGAATAAAAGTGCCTTGATTAGACAAAGCAACTGTCAGAAAAAAGAAAAAAATAATAAAGATATACACACACAATCACATCTCCCTGCTAGTGATTCTCCCCGTCCTGGTCTACATCTGTCTCCCTCCCTGCCTACATTTGCCTAAAGTTTTTGTGTATCAGGCAGAATTATGACCAAGAAGAGTGATTCATGGGCAAGGGCTCAATATGCTCATGGTCTCTTTTTTAATAGAAGTATCATGGTGTAGTAATTGAACAGCTGTCCTCAAAATCAGAAAGTCCTAGAATTAGTTCCACCTCTGAAATAGGCTATCTGTATGACTCTGGGCAAGTTATTGAATCAATGCTCTAGTCAAATCTTTTAGATTCTAAATTGAAAAGACCTCCATTAGTTCATCTGAATGCAAAGTCTTTGTTATTAGGGATTGTTTAATGTTTTGTATCTAGCTTAGTATCATGTTGGTTAATTGATTGGTAGAGGGAATTTCTTTACCTAGAGGTCCCTCTATATGAATGAAATCACAGATCTCATCCCTATACCTTATCACTTTCCCCATTCCTATTCCTATCCCTGTCCTTATTAACCTCCTTTGTGAAGGGAGCCTTTCTTCAGTAATTGTAAAGAAGGGAGAGGTAAACTGTCTTTGTATATGTCAAGGAAAATTCTGGGTATTGCATATAGGTAGGATGTCCTATATTATCTGTATTCTACCTGTATTACTTTAAAACTGAAAACTCCAAATTCCATCAGCATGGATACTTCTGCCACTATAAATTATTGAATAGTGTTTGTGAACTGCTGTGTATAGAAAACATTATAATAATATTAAATTATGTTTTATTTCATTATATAATAAAATGTAATACACACTATATATGTAATTCTATATATCTATCTTCAGCAGTCAAGTGAATTGCTTCTGTGCACTTACCTGAAACAGCATCTTCATTAAGGTCTTAAATTGAATCAAACAGTGCCTCTGATTTCTGCTGTCTTTTTTCCATCTCAGTTCTTTCTTTTTTTTCTTTTTCTTTTTTTTTTTCAGAATATGTCATGGATTTACTGGATTGATATTAGATACCTTAGCTTAGTGGATTCTTTATCATTCAACTAAAGTGAGAAATATATATCCAGCCCTCTCAATGATCAAGGTGGTATGCACATATGTATGCATTGTGGGGAAATTGATAGAGGAGCATACTTTTGGAGCAAGAGGAGGCCTTAGACACCATCTATTACAGCATTCCTATTGTACATATGAAGGAACTTGAGATCAACAAAGGTTACATGAATGATTTGCCTAAGGTCACACAGGTAGTGAGTTTTTCCTCACTGTGGTAGAAGCACTAGCATTAATTTAGTACGTCAAGGATCTTTGGTTTCCTTGGTGTGGGTGCTCACTCCACTGGCACAAATCTTGGTCATATCTATTATTTTCATGAGTTTCTCTGGTGGTAAAAAATTAATTTCCTGCTTACATCTTTTTTTTCCAAATCAGCTTTTTTAAACTTAATTAGCTGTTTTTCAGTTATGCCTGACACTTTGTGATACTATTTGGAGTTTTCTTGGCAAAGTGGTTTGCCATTTCCTTCTCCAACTTATTTTACAGATGAAGAAACTGAAGCAAACAGGGTTAAGTGACTTGCCCAGGGTCAAACAACCAGTAATTGTCTGAGACCATACTTGAACTCAGGAAGATTGGTCTTCCTCACACTAGGCTGAACACTTTATCTACTGTGCCATTCAATTGCCCATAAAATTAGCTAGACTGATATTCAGACAATGGGCAGATATCTATACCATTTTCAGTTTGGTTCAGAAAGCCCTTTCTTCTACCTTAATAATGCCTATTAAAGCTCATAGTTTGCTAAAGAGCACCAGATTTGGGGAACAGATGACCTATTTTCAAATCCTGGCTCCTCTAGTCATTACCTTTGGGAACTTAGGGAAGTTGCTCCACATCTTCAGGTTTCAGTTATTCCAGTTATAAAGTATGAGAGGGAGTATGGCTAGATGATCACTAGTGTCCCTCTCAGTTCTATATCTGTTGTCCAGTTCTATATCTGTTGTCCTATCATTATATGGAATCTCCCAAATATTCCATTCCGGGTCACCTTCCTGATATTATGAGACAATGAAGAACATTTCTGCTGTGATAACCTATCTATCTAAAAATCTATTATTTATGCAAGTTTGAATGTTAGTTTTTTGAAGGTAGGGGGACATTTAATTTCTATTCTTGTATATGAGCTCAGGGACTCACAATAGTATCTGTTGAATAAATGTTGTTACTTGAGTTGCTGACTGTGTGTGTGTGTATGTGTTTGTGTGTGCGCGTGCATGTGTCTGTGTGTGTTTGTGTGTATGGGTGTGTGTGTGTGTAGGGATATGGGTGTGCATGTGTTCATGGGTATATATTATTGGAGAGACAGCATGGAGAGTTGTATAAGAGAGTTGGCATCAGAGTAAGGAAGACCTGAGTTCAGGTTCTACCCATGCCCCATAATGGCTGTGTTAGCCTAAGTAAGTCACAGCTCCTAAATTCCATACATCCCCATTGTCCCCAACTCTCTAGACTACAAGTTGCAGAGAAGGTGTGAATCTTAATACATGCCTATTATTTAGAGGAAGTTCCCTATCTAAAATTATACAGGGGCCATCAAAAATATATATTCTGTGGGAGTTGGTACTTGTTCTCTATAAAGTCATCAGTGAAGAATTCAAAGAAACATATGAAATAATTCTCCTCTTTAAGAGCTCACAATTTAGATAGGGAGATAACACATACATAAGAAAAACTAAGGAAAAAATACAAAAACCTAACCAAAATTCAAAACATCAATTTAAGAAATGCTTTTAGGCAGTCTGTGATTAATTGCTCAATGAGAGTGTATACAATATGTGCTAAGAGTTGAGGAGACAGAAAAGGTACTATATGCTTCGGTGATCTGGGAAGACTTCCAAAGCAATATTCCCGTCAAAGCCCTCTGCTCTTTGCAGTCTAACCCAGGTTGAACCAGGTATTATATCATGGAGAAAAGCAATAATTTCACATTTATACATTCTTTATTTTTAAATTTTTATCTGGATCTGTGATTTCATTATGATGGTGAATTCTTAGTATAGAAATTCCACTAATGTAGGTGGATAACTCATCTGGAACTTAGTCTTAAAAAGCTGTCTGGGGCACTTAGAGGTTATAGTCTGATTATAAACTAGTCTTCTATATACTATATGATGTCTTTCAGTTAACACACTTTTTCTTTTAATGCCTTTTATTTTTCCATCAAATTCATCCTCAAATAGATCTCTCCCTTCTCCCTTCTAATAACAAGTCTTCTTTTCTCAGTTAATCTGTCAATAAACGTTGTTAAGAGCCTACTATGTGCCAGGTACAATGCTAAGAACTTGTGCTACAAAGAAAGGCAAAAGATAGTCACTTCTCTCAAGAAGTTCACATTGTAAAGGGGAAGACAGCAGGAAAACAACTATGTAATAAACAAGCTATATGCAAGATAAATTGAAAATAATCAATAGAGGGAAAGCACTAGAATTAAGGGAGTTTGAGAAGACTTTTTATAAAAGATGAGATTTTAGCTAAAGGAAACCATTAGGCAGAGATGATGATGTAGAACATTATGGTAAAATACCTTGATTTGAGGTGAAAACAGAACAGTTTCATAAAATCAATGGAGATATTGACTTTGTCTAGTAGTACATGTGATACTCCATACCCATTGTCTCTCTCATGAAAGGAAGTTGTATTTTCTCAAATCAAATCATATTTCAGGGTCAAACAGCCATTTAAATTATAAAGTTGTTGGTATCATTTGAACGATACTAATATTTACATTGCTGTGTTCATTGAGTATATTATTTTCCTTGTTCTACTCACTTTACTTCCCATTGATTATTGTCTTCGTATGTTACTCTGAATTCCTCATATTCATCATTTCTCAAATCTATTGCATTTAAGTACCATAATGTGTTTAGCTATTCTCAGTAAGCTATTATCTTACTATTTTTCCATTTTCTTTTTGGTCACCACAAAAAAGTGCCAATATGAATGTTTTTAACCCACTCAATTTTCAAAATAAGCTTCTTCCTTATCTTTTTTGGAAGAGTGCAGTATGTGTATTACTAGTTTCAATTCAACAAACATTTATCACATGCCTATTATTTATAAGACCTGTGCTGGTGGTGTCCTTACAAAGACAAAAATGTGAGTCACTACCAACAAAGAGATTACATTCTACTAGACTGTTTCAATCATCTCCTCTTGCCTTTTAATATTGATTCGGTCTCTAGTGAGACTCCCCCATAATTAAAACAACAACTACAAAAGCAAAGCCCTGCATTAGACTCTACCTTCCCTCCAGCCAACAACTGCTTTTTTTTTCTTCCTTTCTCAGACAGACTCCTGGGGAAAAAAGGCTACATTCATTGTTTCTGCTTCCCAGTTACTGTAACTGCATTATTCAATTTAAACTCTTCTCTTTCAATTTACTAATGATCTCTTAATCCCTAAATCTGATATTTTCTCATTCCTCGTTTTATTTGACCTCTTTGGTTCATTTAATACTGTTTTATTTAGGGAGATTTTTTTTTAATCTATGAAATAAAACAAGCATTTCCATAACAAAGATGGTTGCTCATGAAACCATGACTTCCTCTTCCTTTCAAATATACAACAAAATTGTCATTTAAATTTCTCCCCTCCCCTTTTTTTCCCAATACTATTGATAACCCTCTCTTACTGTATGTTCTCTCCTTCTGGATTCTTGCAATACTGCTTGCTCCCTGTATTCCCTATTATATGCTGAACGCCCTCCTACTTAGTCTGCTTGATTGGTACACCATCTGTCTTATACCTTGTAACTGAGTGTAATCTGAGATTTTCGTGGGTCCCCTTTTTGCTTCTCTCTATACATTTTTTCAGTGACCTCCTCAGTTCCCATGGTTATAACTATCATCTCTTCAGAAGATTCACAGATCTATATATTTGGCTCTATTTTCTCATCTGAACTTTAGTCCTGTGACACCAATTTCATATTGGACGTTTTGAACTAGGTGTCCTGGAACTATCCTAAACTCAACATGTCCAAAAAAGAATTTTTTATCTTTCCCTCAAATCTTCCCCTCTTCTGATCTTCCCTATTTTGTCAAAAGCACTACCATTATCTAGTTCCCAGGTTTGTACTCTTGGCATTAGTCTCAACTCCTCACTCTTGTTCACACTACATATCTAATCAGTTGCTAAATCTTGCCTCTGCAATATCTTTCCCATCTATATATGTAACCGCCATCTTCTCTGAGGCTGTCATTATTTCTTTTCTAGATTACTTCACTAGCTTCCTAATTGATCTTCCTACCTTCAGTGTCTTCTCCCTTTTTCCATCCTTCACATAGTTTCCAAAATGATTTTCTTTAAGATTACCTAATGTCACCCCCTACTCATTAAAGTTCAGTGGCTCCCAATCAATGTAGGTTCATCATACATTCCTCTGCTTAGTTTGAAAAGCCCTACTCAGCCTTGCTCCAAACTCACTTTCTTGCCTCATTACCCATTTCTTTGCCTCCCACACTTTTTAATCCAGACAAACTCACTTTTTCTCTGTGCCTCCAAAATGGAAATCCACCTCTCATCTCCATGACTTTGTATTGGCCACCTCCCATGCCTGGAATGTATTTCCTCTTTTTGTCCGCCTCATGCAGTCCCTCCTTTCCTTTAAGATGAAACTAAAATACCATCTACATGAAGACTTTCCTGATTTCCCCCCCCTCACTGCTAGTGCCTTCTCTCCTTAACTTTATTTTCATGTACCTTATATTTATTTGTGTTAATTACCTTACCATTTATTCTATATGTGTATGTATGCATATTATGTATGTACACATAACATACATACATATATACATTTAAGTAAACAGATTGTTCTGCAGACCTCTAGGTAAAGCTAGTAAGTAACAAAATCCAAATTTGCCCTTGAACATGAAGAAGGAAAGAAAGAAGGTAGGCCAGAATGGGGCATTGCCCCTGGAAGGAAGATGTCAGCACACAGTTCAAGGACAGTTGGGGGCCAGATGTGGACACAGAAAGGAAAGGACGGGCTAGTGTGGCAGAGAAAGTGATAGATATTTGGTACCAAGGACTTGTAGGTGGGTTGGCACAACTGGGCAAAGTTCTTCTCTCTTGGCACTGGATGTCTCAAGTCAAGCACCTGATCTGGTAGCAGTAAGGGCTGCAGTAATAGTTTTCTTCTCTTCCTGCCTCCATTCTTCTGCTTTCACTTGTTTTTTTTTAAATTATTTTATTTATTTTTAGTTTTCAACATTCACTTCCATAAGTTTTACATTTTTTTATACCTCCCTCCTCAAGATGGCTTGCAATATGATATAGGCTCTACACATGCATTCCCATTAAACACATTTTCACATTAGTCACGTTGCATAGAAGAATTATAACAAATGGTAGAAACCATGAAAAACAAAACAAAACAAAACAAAATAGTCTGCTTCTCTCTGTATTCTGACTCCATAGTTCTTTCTCTGGATGTGGATGGCTTTTTCCATCATGAGGCCTTTGGAATTGTTTTAGGTCCTTGTATTGCTGAGAAGGGCTAAGTCTACCAAAATAAGTCATCACACACTGTGACTCTTATTGTGTACAGTGTTC
Source organism: Gymnobelideus leadbeateri (assembly GCA_011680675.1). NCBI lineage: Eukaryota > Metazoa > Chordata > Mammalia > Diprotodontia > Petauridae > Gymnobelideus > Gymnobelideus leadbeateri. Next base: position 132,477 of record WOXC01007496.1, on the reverse strand, counting down.
TCCTGGTTCTGTTCACTTCACTCAGCATCAGTTCATATGCCTTTCCAGATTTTTCTGAAGTCTGCCTATTCATTATTTCTCATAACACAATAATATTTGGAGGGCTTAAAAAATCCTCTCATGGTATCCTGAAAGGCAGCAGCAGCAGCATCATCATATCATCAAATCATCATCAAATCATCATCATCATCATCATCATCATCATCATCATCATCATCATCATCATCATCTTCATCACATTTATATAATGCTTGTAGGTTGCAGAGCTTTTGCCCATTATTTCATTTTTTCCTCACAACAACCTGGAAGGTAAGGGTTATTATTATTCCCACCTTACAGATGAGGAAACTGAGGCAAAAAGTAATTTTCTCAGAGGCACATAGCTATTGTCTGAGAACAGATCTGAACTTGGATTTTCTTCTTGGTTCTAGGTCCACTGCTTTACTTAGCTCTCTTAGTAAGATAGAGTCAACTTCTTCTATTACTTCTTCAAATTAAGTTCTCTGAAACTTAGATGACATAAACTAAACACTTTATACACAAAAAATGCTATCTAGTCAAAGAGGGTCCTTTACATTTTATTGATTATATTGTTGTTTCTAGAATTAGATGACTATTGGAACAAACTTCATCAACTGATAGGTTCTTCTCTTGGTCCATGGTCTTTATGTATTCTAGAAAATGGATCAGGATATAGAGCCAGAAAAAACCTCAGAGATTATTACTTCCATTCTTTCCCTTTTATAAAAGGGGAAATCAAGGTCCAGTGTAGTGAATAGACTTGTCCGAAGTCACAGGAGTAGTAATTAGCAGAGCAAGTTGTTTCTTTTGCCCTTACCTAGTTGTTCAGTTTTGGATAAGGCAGATAATTAAGTTTACTACAGTCCTTGAGATATGCAAAAAGAAGTATATAATAGAACAGGTTTTAGCTTGGAAAAGGCAATAACAAGGAATGGACCCAACTCCATTGCTTTTAAAACAAGAAGCTTATCAGGAGCTACTCTGGATTGTCCCTGACTACATCTTAACATATAGTCCCAACTTTTAAAAAACTGCGCTAGTGTTAATGCCTTTGGATATTCATACACTGTATAGGACCCCGTTAACTAGGGAATTGTGAAATAAGTTGTGGTATATGGATATAATGGAATATTACTATACTGTAAGAAATTATGGCTATGGATACAAAGCAGCATGGGAAGACTTATAAACTGATGCAATGTGAACAGAAAGAACGAATATAAAAACAAAACATTCTTAACAGTGCTACAACATTATAATGACCAAGCTTGGTCAAAAAGAAGAGATATGAGAAAATAGCTCCCTCCTTTCTTTGAATTTGTAGAGGTTTGTGGGTGTGCATGTAATATCAAAATTTTTCAATGTGGTGTTGGTAATTTTGCTAGATTTTTTTTAAATCCTCCCTTAAAAAAAGAAACTGATGACTTTTTAAGGGGGTGAGTTGGGAGAGATTTATTAGGAAAGGTAGGCAGTATTAAAAAGAAAAGCTATTAATAGCAATTTAAGAAAATGAAAATCATTCTTTGCATGTTTGATCCCAATCTTCCTACTTCCTACCTGGCTGGGGATTTCTTTGTGTTCTTATCATTGCCTGGAGGGAGAGTGCAATGGTGAGGAGACACCTAGAGTGTCTTAAGAATCAACTTTTATTTATTCTCAGACCTGACAGTTTCACTTCTGGTTTGCTGCATCTGGAGCCTGTTCATATTATCGACCACAGGATTTCTCTTATGAAGGGGATGAATAGTGTGAAGTTCATTCAGAATAGATGCACCTTAAGTGACAGTTTCTAAATCATTGCCTTTTTTGTGTCAAGCAATTCAGTACAAAGCCGGCTGTCAATTGACACAGTCACATCAGTCGGCTTACAAAGGATTAGTGTCCTTCAGTCCCAATAATACCTTCTTAATTTTTACTCTATCTATTTCCTATTGCTAGACTACTCTACTCTTTGGAAGGTGGATCACACATTACAAAGTATGATTCATTATCATCAAGCCAAGGCTGAGAAAGCATATGTCTATCCAATATATTTTTCCCCTTGATGAAAAAAGGTGAACTGACAGCAAATTCCTACTTTATGAAAGGCTGAAAAGCTCTGTTAACTGGTAGCTTCTCAAATTCGATTTTTATTTTAATTGCATAGTGAAAACAATTTAGAGAATTTGGCTACTAACTGGAGATGTTTAAATTCTCAAATTCACTCATTAATACATCAAAAACTCATAGAAGGAAGAGCATGAAAGTAAGATCTTTGTGTCAGAAAAACTCACTCAATGCCCAGAAGGGGAAAAAAGGCTATCATAATATTACTTTATTCTTTATATACCTAAACAATGAAACACAAATCTCATGCCAGTATATATAGAATGCTATATGCAAATCTTATGCCACAAAGACAAGTGTCTAAAAGGTAAATAAGATAGCATTGGATAAGGGTTCCCTTGGAAAGAAGTTTTTATCCTTATCTTCTTTGAAATATGGTACCAAAGGAGTCAAATTCCCTTAATTAACTTAAATGAAAATTTTAAAAGCTTGGATTATATCATTAGCTAGTTGTATGACCTTGGGCAAGTCATTTAATTTTTCCAGGTCTCAATTTCCTCATTTATAAAATAAGGCAAATGATATGAAAAAAGTTGTAGCTCTAGGACCTTATTTTTAGCCCATAATTGGTTTGACTCCATAGGGAAAAAAAATTTATAGAGACTTTGGTATCATTACTTTGGTACCATACTTAAGAATATAATACTTCCTTATTCTCAGCTTTTGATCATGTAAATATGGAGCCATCATCTACTAATCATAGAACAATCCAAATGTATTTATTGTGAAGCAGATGGAATCATTCTGTTTTTGTCCTTCTGCTTTTATTTTTGCTCTTTTTTTTGGAGGGGGAAAGTAGGGCAATTGGGGTTAAGTGACTTGGCCAAGGTCACGTGGCTAGTTTGTGTGTGAGTGAGTGTGTGTGTGTGTGTGTGTGTGTGTGTGTGTGTGTGTGTGTGTGTGTTTTGAGGGCCTGAGGCTGGATTTGAACTCAGGTCCTCTTGATTCCAGGGTCAGTGCTCTATTCACTGTTCCACCTAGCCATGCCATGTCCTTCTACTTTTCAACAATGTTTCTGTCCACAAATTCTGGATATCATTGAGAAATAGTTCCAAGGCACATGAGAGTCTGATGTAGACAGAGTGCTATTTTCAAAAGAGGCATTCAACAAATTTCTTTATAAATATCAGTAATTAGTTGTGGGAGAGCCAACGTGGATTTACCTCAGTGCCCTTGAGAGGTCCCTGGACCTGTGACGGCACTGCCTCCGGGCTTAGGCGATGATGGCAAGGCCTCTCGCCCCCATTAACCCTCTAGGCACTTGAGGGACTGCTAGGCCCCCAGCTGACCCCGCCTTGTTCTAAGGAGAGAGGTACATCCGGGTCCACAAGGAATATCCTTGCTCCAGGTAGAGATCGCAAGAGTCCCAGGGTTAAGGTGTGCTTGACCTTAAAAGGCAAAAGGTGTTGTAATTGGCCAAGAGCCAAAATGGAAAGAGCTTGCGTAGGATAGGCTATATATGTAGAAGAGCAGGAAATAAAGTTGGAGTTGCCCCCTGAGTTGCTGTGTAAATGTGCTTTGTTCTGCTCGGCACTCCCCGCCACGTGGCGTCCGGAAGGCCCCAGGAAAGGATCCGATGACAATTAGTAGTTGTAATACAGAATTAATGAGAAAGAGATTTTTAGTCTAGGTAGTATTAATAACAAAGAACTGCATGTAAGACAGACAGAACATCGGACAATATTAGCCAGATCCATTCTATATGAGTTCATCAATGGAGAAATATATGCCAATGCTACAGTACAATTCTTTTTTACCAGTATGGCAGGTTTCATTGGAACCACTGTATGCCATTGACTGAACTTGGAAAATAAAGTTTATTTTCCTTTCAGGCTGTTGGAATCTATACAGGCTGGTTTTTTTTTCTACTTTCTAAATCAATAACTCATGATATGATGTTGGATTCCAGTGCCATAGGAGCAAAAATATACAACTGGGTACAGTTGAATAGGATGCCTTTAGCTTAGAAAAAGGGCAAGTAGGATGTGGAGAATGGGTTTGCTATGAAAACCAAGGCAGAATCCAGGAGCAACAGACTAAAAAAGAAGATTTTCCCTCATGCTTTGTCCATCATTCAAAAACATTATTGCTATTATTATTATTAATAATAATAATCCTACTTTGGGGATCTGTGGAACAAATCCCTGTTGTTAAGCCATACTGACTTCAATTCAATGTAATCACATTTGCCTGGTTAGGAGGGTACTAAGCTGTCTTTATTCCCCAGAAAGTAACTTGAGGCCAGTTCTGGCAAGGATGTTATAATCTTTCAGTCTTTAACAAATTTGTGTGCCAAAGTGTGATTTACCAGCACGGAGGGGGCAAGGAAAGAACCAGCAGCTAGATTCTCAAAACTACAGTTTCCTCCCTTAAGAGGCAGAGGAAATTCAAGTCAAGAGCCAACAAATAAGATCTGTTTCAGCTTATCTCGAAAAATTCCAGACTTATTCATAAATGTGACAAAAGTGCTTTCGGGGAGAAACACTTTGAAAAGATAAAAAGTAAACACTCGATGTGAAACCCAGAGATTTGGATATCTTTCAGAAGACTGAGCTTGGTGCAGAGAGCAGCCTTGACAATAGGGGATGATGTTAGATCTTCTCTCTTTTATGTTCTTTTTAAGTACTGGTGAAAACAGGGGTGGGTGGGAATTATACAGTCAAAGCAAGAATCAGTTTTAAAAGCAAGACTCCGAGGGAGAAGAGGATTGATTGGGAACCAATGAGAAGAAGTTTGTTTCTAAAAGACAGGAACAAAAATTCTTATATTTGAGGACTGGAAGTGACTTTTGAGGTCAGTTAGTCCAACTGCTTCATTTTATAAAAGCAGACATTGAGATCCCAGAAAGTAAAGTGACTTCTGCAAATTCACCATTGACATCATTGGCAGAGTGAGGATTTGAACTGAGGTCTTCTGACTCTGAACCATTTATTGTTTCCACTGTTTCAATTATGTGGTATAATCAGAGCAGAACTTCAAGAGATCCTAGCATAAGAAGAGAAGATGAAATCTATAACTACAGACATTGAGTTTACAATCCTCTAGAACCAGTTGGGATTTCTTATGCTATATTCCAGTCATGTATTCCTTGTCTTTCCCATTCTGTGTTATGCAGTTGATTTTTTTTTTGTAAAAACCAAATTTCAATTACTTATTAAATTTCATCTTAAGTTCAGCTCACAGTTCCAACCTGTCAAAGTTATTGTGGATTCTGACTCCACCATCCAATGTATTGACTATTCCTCATAGTTTCATGTCATCTAAAAAGATGATATGCCTGCCATGTATGACTTCATCCAAGTCATTAATTAATCTAGGGGACTGAATTGGGCCAAGGACAGTACCTTATGACATTCCACTAGGCATCTCTCTCTTTTTGTTATGGTTAGCCACCTACTTCTGCATCCACCTAATGGTGCTACATCTCTACATCTTGTCCAATAGAGATTTTGCCACATGTTTTGCTGAGATCCAAATATACCAGGTTCAAAATATTTTCCTACTCTACAACTCTCCCTATTAAAAAGGAAATTAGCATAGTCTGCAAGAACCTGAACTGGCTCTTTGTGATCATTACTTCCATTTACTAATTTTTTTTTTCTGAAGAACTGATATCAAGCACCACCTTCAACTCTTCTTTTCTGAAAAGTGGTTTAAAAATTTACCTATTTCTAATTATCTCTTTAGTGACCTTAGGTTTAAAATTCCTGATAATCAATTTTTTTTGCTTCCCAGTCTGAATACCATATACCTTTATAGAAACACACACACACACACACACACACACACACATACACGAAGGAAAAGGAAAGGAAAGTAATTAAGGATAGGCAGTTTTCACTTTTCCCTATCATTTATTATCTTTTGATTAATACCAGTTTTTGAGAAATCTATTAGTTCCACTTAAAAAAAATATTTTTAAGGGAGGCTAGGTGGCACAGTGAATAGAGCACTGGCTCCGAAGTCAGGAGGACCTGATTTCAAATCCAGCCTCAGACACTTGACACTCTTACTACCATGTGACTTTGGGCAAGTCACTGAACCCCAATTGCCCTCCAAAGAAAAAAAGCAAAAAATAAACATTTTTACATCAGAAAAAATAATCTGATGTAGGGATACCAAAGCAGTCAGGTTGTATGGTTTCTAGAAGTTCTTACTTACTTACTTACAGAAGCATCTGTAAGTACTTATTATAACAGAGGAAAAAGAGGTAGGAATCCAAAGGGCAGAAGAATAGGATTCTGATCTATTATTTTTGAAGGACCTATTGGGGAACACATATGGTCATATCTTCCTTGCAAAAAGGAATTGGGGCTTAGAGGAAGAGATAGTGTATTAAATTAGAGCCATCAAATGGTGATGCTTGCTTGCTTTTGCTTAAGCACATTTTATTTCAATGAAAATGTGATCTCATCAATCAGCTACTTCCATCAACAGTCTAGATTGCAGCCCTTCCACATTTTCTCATCTTGCACTACTTTCATCTATGTTTCCATAAATCCTCAACAGGAGGTCAAACTAATGTACTTAGAATCTTCCTCTGGATCTTTTGACATTTTGTGAATACCACAGTGAAGACATATAAGAAGCCTACCTGTTACTACTCATTCTTTTTTGTTTGTTTGTTTTTGTTTTTGTTTTTAAACAAATGCTTTATTAACTTCTGTTTTACATCATTCATTTCCGCCAGATTTTGAGTTACAATCATTTTCCCTCCATTATTCCCCTACCCAACCTCCCAGAATAGTAGTCCCACAAGATATCACTTCCTCCAATCTGCTCACTCCCATACCTTCTGCCATACCCCCATCGACTTTTCCATTAGAGGAAGGTGAATCTTTGTGTCCCAATGCCTGTACGTCTTATCTCCCTATTACAAGCAAAAGAGTATTAATAATAGTATTTATATATATTTGAAACATTTAATGTTATGACCTCACATTTCAGATCCATTTCCTTCCTCCCTTGTCACCCATTCCTTCTTGGGAGATAAGTAATTCAGTATATGTTGTACATGTCTAGCTATGAAAAACATGATCATAGTAGATATATTGTACAAGGCTGCTTATAATTCCCTCCCACTCATCCCACCCCCCACCTGGTCCATTCCCTACATGATCCTGTCCCTCTTCTATAGTGGGTACTTCCAACCTCCCCTCACCCCAAGGATGCCCTCCCATCCATCATCCCTCCTCTCGTCCCCCTTCCCCCTATCCTGCTGCAGGTTGAGATATCCCATTTAGTATGTATTACATTTTCTCCCTGAACCAAATTCAATGTGAATGTGGTTTTGCCTTTTTAGCCTTCCTTATTCTCCCCCTCCTTTGCAACCACTTCCCCTTGCTTCTTCTACATGGGATAGTTTACCCTACCCTGTCTCTCCCCATCTCCTCTTGCCACTTTCCTCTCTCACCTCATAATTTCATCCCTTGAGTATTCTCCCTTCCCAACAAATTCAACCTATGCCCTCTATCCATATATAACTGTAACCATATACACACACATTCACATATGTATCCATATGACCACACCCCCTTCTTCCATTATTTTCATAGTGAGAAAGATATCATCAGTCACCGTTATTGCTTTTCCATATAGGAATGTAAATAGTTCAACTTTGATAAGTTCCTTTTGATTTCTTTTCCCTGGTTACCTTCTCAGGCATCTCTTGCTTCTTGTGTCTGGATGTCAAATTTTCTATTCAACTCTGGTTTTTTCCTCAAGAATGCTTGAAAGTCCTCTATTCCACTGAATGACCATATTTTCCCCTGAAACAAAATACTCAGTTTTGCTGGGTAGGTGACCCTTGGGTTCATTCCCAGTTCTTTTGCCCTCTGGAATATCATATTCCATGCCCTTCGATCCCTCAGTGTAGAAGCTGCCAGGTCCTGGGCTATTCTGATTGTGTTTCCACAATATTGAAATTGTTTCTTCCTGGCTGCTTGTAGTATTTTCTCCTTGATCTGGGGATTCTGGAACCTGGCTATAATATTTCTGGGAGTTTTCTTTTTGGGATCTTTTTCAGGAGGTGATCGGTGGATTCTTTCAACCTCTATTTTGCCCTCTGGATCTAAAACATCAGGGCAGTTTTCCTTGAGAATTTCTTGAAGGGTGATTTCTAGGTTCTTTCCTTGATCATGGCTTTCAGGTAGTCCAATAATTTTTAAATTGTCTCTCCTGGATCTATTTTCCAGGTCAGTGGTTTTTCCCATGAGATATTTCACATTGCCTTCTAATCTTTCATTTGTTTGGATCTGCTTAACAGCATCTTGATTTCTCATAAAGTCATTAGCTTCCATTTGCTCCAGTCTAACTCTGAAGGAATGAATCTCCTCAGTGAACTTTTGAGATTCTTTTTCCATCTGGCAAATTCGACTTTTTAAGGCATTCTTCTCCTCATTGCCCTTTTGGGCCTCCTTAGCCATTTGAGTTAGTCTATTTTTTAAGGTGTTGTTTTCCTCAGTCAGGCTGTTGACCCTCATTTCATACTTTTCCTGCATCCTTCTCATTTCTCTTTCCAATTTTTCCTCCACTTCTCTTATTTGATTTTTAAAGTCCTTCTTAAGGTCCTCTATGGCCTGCAACCCGCTCATGTTTTCCCCTGGGGCTTTTGGAGCAGGACTTCTGACCTCACAGTCCTTTTCCTGCTCTATGCCCCCAAAATAGGAGTCTAGGGTTGCATTTTTCTGTTTCCTTTGCCTTGGCATGTTGCCACTTAATTGCTTGACTTTTGGGCTTGTTGCCACACTATGGCTTTAAGGCCAGATAGAGGAATTTTCGTCCCGAACGTGTGGGGGGCAACTTCCCTTTCTGGCAAGCTGTAAACCCACCCACAACTTCCACCCTAGATCACAATCCAGATCCAGGGAGGTTAAAGCAAGAGCGATTACCCCCCAAGACTGATCGCTGGATCTCCCCACGATTTGTAGGCTGGGAGCCGGATCTGCCTCTGAAAACTACAAAATGGCGTGTCTCCTCAGCAGCTTCTAGCCCCCAGGGGAGGGAGCTGACGCATTCCCCAAATACAGGTCCCAAAGTCCATAGGACACTAACCTCTTACTTTGTCCTAGGCATGTCTATGTTGATAATTCTGGAGTCGCCAGGGTTCCTGGTGTTCTGGGGTTCCTCCAGCCGGCTGCTGGCCCTGTCGCCCTGGGGCTAAAACCTCGGCTCACGCGGACCTGGGCTCGGCTCCTGCGCTCTGCACTCTGCGAGCTGCCAGGTCCCAGACCACTGAGCTGGTCCTTCCTGCAGGGCTGCTGGGCTGTCCTCAGCGGGAGGTTAGCTTCTCTGTGTCGTTCTGTGGGTGCTGGGGCTCCAGAAGTTGTTCAGAGTCCCCTTTTACATAGTTTGAGGGGAATCTGGGGGCAGAGAGGCTTGGAAGAGCTGTTTCTACTCCGCCATCTTGGCTCCGCCCCCGTTACTACTCATTCTTGTTAAACAAAATGCATATCTCCTTTTCTGGGCATACATCTTTCAGATTATAGCCTTTATGCCACTTTTCTGGTGCAGTTATTTATTATTAATATGTGACAACTCTTTTGATGACCTAGAACTTTGTCTTCAAGGATTGTGATATGTTCCATTCTTTGTAACCATATAACTTTATATACTTATTAGTTTAGGTTCAATGTCAGCCTAATACACACACACACACACACACACACACACACACATATCTATCTATCTACCTATGGACTGACAGTGTATCCAACTACTTATCTGAGTTTGGAAAATAAGTATTCTTCATGCACTTGGTTTTTCCTATCTCAACAATTAGATAAAATGCTTTTGAGTCATTATGGATCACATTTAAGAGGCTCTGTTTAGATGTCTTTAACAAAATCAAAATTAATACATATATACCTCACTTTTTCCTGGCAACTTGGAATCAAACACATAATGTACTTCTTTCCCAATTCAGATCCTTTTTATCAGAATGATAAATTTATCAGAATCATTAATCTCACAATAGGGTAATCAATGAGTTATATGACTGGATTGAGGAAGCAGCCCTTTGTTGCTATCAGGGCAAAACTTCCTTGATTCCAAACTGACTAGATTCTGAAAAGGGTTTGCCACTCCCAATTGACTATCAGGCATAGCAGAAGATGGAATACAGATAATGTAATTTTGTCATTTACATCTTTCAGTTTCTCTTTATTTAATGGCCCCTCTCTTGTCTCTAGACCAACCCAAATATATTCCATGCTTAAAAGAAACAACAACAATGATAACAACAAAGCATCTTGATTTTATGCTACCATCTATCTCAAGCTATTGTCTTATATATCTTCTCTAGGGAAGTCTAGAGAAAAAACTGTCTACATTTGTTGCCTCTAGTCACTTGTTTTGCAATTACTTTGTAATATGGCTTCCAAACCTACCCCTCAAGTGAAGCTTTTCTCTCCGTGGCTATGTTTTATATGTGTGTATATACACATATGTATATATATATATATATAAATATGTATACACATATATGCACACATACATACACAATACCTATATATACATGTGTATATGTATATATAATATAGAAATATACATTCATACACCTGCATAATCATAGACCTTTAATAGCTTAAATATCACTAAGACTTTTATACATATAATTTAATAAATTTATATTACTTGGTAAAAGCAATGCTACAGTCTTATTTCTCAGTCCTTATCCTCCCTACTTTTCTACAGTGTTAAACACTGTTGTCTTCTTGTCTCTAGGCTTTCATGACACTGATCTTTCCTGTGTCTTTTCCTATCTTTATGCCCAAACCTCAGCATCTTTTTCAGGATCTTCACCCATTTCTCCTCCTCTCCCCCCGCCCCCAGCTGTGTGTATACCCTAGACTCTGTCTTGGACTATTTTCTCAATGTTCTCAGATCCCATGGATTTCAACTCTTAGCAACATACAAGTAACTCCCATACCTATAGTCATTCCTGATCCCTCTCTTGGGCTCCAGTTCTGCTTTTCCAAATGCTTTCTAGATATCTCATACAGATATCTTATAGGCATCTCAAACTCAATTTGTCCAGAACAGAACTCAACGTCTTTCCTCCTAAACCCATTCTTCCTTCCAAATTTCTTATTTCTGTTGAGGGAAACCCCCATTTTTTCTAGTCACCTAGGTTTGCAACCTAGTAATTCAGCCTTGCTACTTCACTTTCATTTACTCTTCCACATTGAATCATTTGCCAAATCTTATAAATTCTTTTCCTCCTACATCCTACTCTTTCATCTGTCCCCATTTGTCCTCAGATATGGTCCCTAGTTCCTCTTGCTTTGGATTATTACAATACTTAACTAATTGGTCTCCTAGTCTCCAACCTACTTCTTCTCAAATCTATCCTCCCACAACTCTTAATGTTATATCTCTTAAGCACAATTTCCATCATGAAAGCCTCCTACTCAAAAATATTCAAAGCTCTTTATTTCCTCTAGAAAAATACAAAGATCTCTATTTGATATTTAAAGCCCTTCATAATCTAATACATTATTCCCCCTAAAAATGCTACATTTCTGTCAAATTGATGTATTTGTGTCCTGTGTACAGCATATGACTTTCTATTTGTTTTTCACTGATTACACCCTTCCCCCTTGACTATAAAAATCTTCTGCCTCAAATCTACTTTTTCAAACCCTAGCTCCCTTTGTTCAAGAGTCAGCTATTATAAGAAGACTTCCCTATTCCCCAGTTGTTAGTTTTGCTCTCTACCCCCAATTTTCTCTATTTTTTGCATATCTTCTTTCCTGTGTATACTTTCTCTTCTCTCCTTCAGCCAAATGGAAGATTCCTGAGGGCAGTGGCCCTTTTATTTTTGTCTGGGTATTCCTGGCACTTGGTACATAGTAGGTACTTAATAAATGCTTTTATAATTTAATTGGATCAAACCTTTAGTGAGCTAAGGAATAGGCTTTGGAAATACTCTCAAATGGAACATGTATTTTCTGAAAGTCATTCTATAATAAAGGATCTGTGTAGTCCAAAAGATCTGTGTAGTCTTGTATACAACAGTATATCAGTCAATGATCTTTATTGAACCTCCACTGGATATAGAGCAGAGGGTTAAATGATATGGGAGGGAAAAGAAGGGCAGAAGAATTTGAAGTAACTTTTGCTTTCACTGAATTTACAGAGAGAGCAAGATTAGAACAAATGTGTCCATCTATTATGAAACTACTGGAAGCATGGACAGCTATGGCAACAATGTGAGAAAAGAGGTCAGCTTGTCTAAGTCTAAGAGAGATGAACCCTTTATCAATAATTATAATTTGATAATCTTGGAACACCTGCTGGAGCACCATCTGGGTTTTTTAGAAGGTCAGCAGAGTTAAGAAATGAAGTCTAGAATGTTCTATTGCTCTGCTAGAAGACATGTATGTATTTTCTCAATTCCTGGTAAAACTATAAGTTTTTCTCTACTGAATACAGAAGGATTAAGAGAAACCACCAGATTGGCACCATATTTGGTCAAGCAGTTGAAACATCTTCCATATTGCCTTTCAGCCTGTGGCACACCTCTGAGGGATGGGTTACAAATCTTTGTTCATTCTGACATTTTAATTTTCACTTCTCCCAAGGAGACCTGCCATATTTTCCACAGTGTGCAACAAATAGCATTTAATTTATGCATTTAAGTAAGCAGAACTGACAAAACAATAAAAGCTGCATAAGGTTTACGTGGGCAAATTGCCACTTCTTGAACTTTGAAATTTGCGTGCACAGTAAGTTTGGAGCTTGCTAATTAACTCCATGCACATGCCCAGAAATAAGCTCACAAATATTGTTTCTTGTCACATAGAATGTTTTAAAATACACCAAAAAAAATCCTGTACCTTCAAATGACATACCTAGGTCAAGAATATTGTCTACAATAATATTTTTAGTTCCACAGTCTGTTTTTAACAACAAAAACCCTTCTCAACATTCTCATCCCCCCAAAAAATGACAGCAAGAACAACAAACTTGGCAGGACTATGTTAAGGACAGGTATACTGAGGGTCAGTCTGCTGCAAAGATACCATGCCCTACTCAGATCAACTCTCAAGTACTGCATTCAGTTTTGGAAGTCAAGTTTTAAGAGAGACATTGGTAAACTGTAAGGATAACAATGGTTCTTTAGACCACACTAGATTGTCATGGATTGGCATGAATAATAAGATATTTAGCCTTAGAAGAGAAGACCTGAGTGGGAGGGGAGGGTAACCTGGTGAGGACAGGCATAATAGCTAGCTTTAAGTGTGAACCGTTTTAGGTAGGGAACAAGCATTTATTAATCTCTTATTGTATACCAGGCATTATACTTAGTCCTGAGTAAACACGTACACAAAATGAAAGACAGTACCTGCATCAAGGAGCTTATATACTAATTTACACCTTCTATCTATGTGATTCTGGACAAGTAACTTTACTTCTGTTTGCCTGAGTGTCCTTATGTTAAAATGGGGAAGACAATAGCATCTACCTCCCAGTTATTGTGAGAATCAAATGAGATTGTTTATAAAGTGCTTAGTTACTATTGTTCTTATTTATTATAACAGGGAGATGAAAAGCAGGGAGTGGGGATGGTTGGAGAAGAAAGGAAGATACTTTCCGTGGGGGCATGATAGTGAAGTCTAACAATTTAGGAACACAAGCCTGGGGCTCTTTGCAAATAGCCAGCCCCAGAAGAGACTCACCAATGGGAGAGGAGAGTCACATTATTTCATACCAAAAATAGAAATAAACTTAATTCTGCTTGCCTCCAGAAGCACCAAGTAAAAAAAACTAGGAGTAGCAGGTTAAAATTACAGTTAGGTAGATTTAAGTTCAATGTGACTTTTCTGTTCACCTTTCTGACCCGCAGAGCTAGCGCTCTCTCTCGCTCTCTCAATCTCTCTTTCTCTCTCTCCCTCTCTCTTCCTCCCTTTCTCTCTCTCTCTCCCTACTTTTCTCTCTCTCTCTGTTTTTCTCTCTTTATATATCTGTCTATATTTAATATATGTCTATCAAATTATGTACACACACACACACACACACACATATATATATATATAATGTCAGCCAGGTGGTAGAGTGAATAGTGCTGGACCTGGAATCCGGAAGACTCCTTTTCATGAATTCAAATTTGGCCTCAGACATTTATTAGCTTTGTGACCCTGGGCAAGTTAACACTGTTTGCATTAGTTCCTCATCTGTAAAATGATCTGGAGAAGGAAATGGTAAACCAGTCAAGTATTGTTGTCAAAAAACTCCAAATGGGATCATGAAGAATCAGACATGCCTGAAATGACTCAACAGCAAATGTATCTATATCTATATCTATATCTATATCTATATCTATATCTATATCTATATCTATATCTAATCTATATCTATATCTATATGTGTGTGTATTTATACACAGATAGATACATACATACACATATATCTTGAACAAGGTGCTTTTATACTATTTTAGGTACTAAAGTTTTAAGTACTTGTTTAGAGAATATTGAATTATCAAAATGACCATTTTTAACCTCAGAAGAGGTTACTCGCATAGATATCTTCTCCTCATAGATACTTTATACATGAATGATTTTATTGTTGAATTTGAATTCCTATGAATGGCAATGAATAAAGATGCTTGCCTTTGTTAAGTGTGGGAAGACTCAATGAGGCCAGATGCATTGACCAAGTTGTCTAACCTCTGTTCTCCGTGCTCTTCCCCTTCATCCTCATTTCCACTGGAGGTGAGAGTTTTTGGTTTCCTTGCTCTGAGGAAGGGCCTTTGAGTAAAACTCAAATCTTAAGTTCTTATTAAATGACCACCACTTATTTTAGAGACTGACCTTGACACTTTATGCCAGTTAGTTTACTAGTTTTCCAGTGTAAGCAAATGGAAATCAATAAATCCTGTGGTAAATGCAGTCAGATAATGTTTAGTGATTGATGGCAGTTCCTAGTGGTATTGAGTGTATGTTCAAGGTAACCTAATTGCATGGATAACCTGCACCTCACTATCGAGATGGATAGACAATGTTTTGGTTTATTGTATAAAACCACCATCATTTGTTTGGAGGCTCAGTGCCTCTGCATGCTTGGGTAAGAATTCAATAGCATATTTATTTTATTTATGTACTCAGGTGTTAAATTTATATAGCACTTCCCCTCTGAAGAGCTTAGGTCACTGTAAAAAAAAATAAATAACTTGCAATGTTTGATGTTGTAAACTTGGAAACTGTCCATAGGAAAGGAAGAAGGAAGAAGAAAAACAAAAAAAAAAAATGAAAATGTAAGGAAGGAGTAAAGGGGAATAGAGGGAACACGATGACAAAAGTTGAGACAACCAAACAATGATCTTTCCAAGTTCCTGAAAATTACTATGGTTTATATACTATCAAGGACTATTTGGTCAGTAGAACAAAAACATTCCCGAAATTTCTTCAGTTTGACCTCTGTGCTGCCCCTGATGATTCTAAAGATATCCACCGTTGAGTTGAATTCAACTAATAATCCATGATGACTACTAAGGTTCACAGTGGTTTTTTTTTCAAAAAGGAATGAAAAAATCAGTGCATGACATTAAGGATAAGATTGAAATAACATTTTAATTAATGGTCACCAATACACACTGTTGGTCCAGTGGTCACACAGCACTACTGGCATGAGAAAGAAATATCACTGAAGTAGTGAGAGAAAATTAAAGTTTAAGAAACATTCTCAGTGACTCGGTGAATGAAACATGATGCAGTGAATAGAGCACTGTCCCTGGAATCAGGAGGACCTGAGTTCAAATGTGGCTTCAGACACTTGACACACTTACTAGCTGTGTGACCTTGGCAAGTCACTTAACCCCAATTGCCTTGCCTCCCCCCGTCCAAAAACAAAACAAAACAAAACAGAAACATCCTATTGGGAGATACTTACCTGCATGTATAACACCTGTTCACATAAATACTGTTTGACTGTCTTTATTATTTGTCAGTGACTACCCTCTATTTCCCTCTGCTCCTTCCCTTCATTCTCATTTACTTCTTTTTCCCTTTGTGCTTCCCTGTAGACTCAGTTTACAAATTAATAACAGATGCTGCAAATTAAAATTTATTTTACACATGCACACAATGCTGTTAGTTCTAGCAGTTTATCATCTATTGTTATGACTGAGGTCTTTCATCTTGAAGCAGGTTTAGAAAGGCAGGACTTGCCCAATAGACCAAACTTATTATTTCTTTCTAGGCTACCACAAGGACTATGGCTAATAGAAAATGGTAATAATACTTTGTTTTCACATAGGTTCCAAAGGTGACACACTTTGAGAAGGTGCTTTGTTCTATTACTAAGCTACAAGGAAATAGCTCAGACCTCTCCCAACTTCTTTTACTCCAAGAGTTCTATAAGGAATCTATTAGCAAGGATGATTATTCGTTTGATAGAGGGAATTCGAGGAGCTGTGAATTTTTAAGTGAAAGGTGAGTCACTAAGAGTCAAGAGGTTCTCATTTAATCTATTGAATATATTGGGACTAGAATCTGAACAGAATAATTGAATACCCAGTGCATGGGTTGAAAAGCTGCCCTGTCAGAACTGTGGTAATTAGAAGCAGTCAGTTGACGGACGGTTTCGACTGGTTTTCTTGATTGATAGAAGAGAAAATTGACTTCATTGGCCAAGGTCTTCAATAATAACTACTTCTTATTGTCACCTAGAGTTGAAGAAGACCAAAGCTTCTCATAAAGGCTCTCTGCTACCACATCTGGCTTGAGAAGGAAAAGCTAAGAGGAGGTGGAAGGGATTGTCCTGATTTGTTGACTAGTTGGGTTAAAAAAAAGTCATGTGTTTCTTGCTCACTCAATAGGAGGTGAGGGGGAGGAGGAAGGGAGAGAATTTGGAACTTAAAATATAAAATAATGTATTAAAATTTAACCGGAGCTGTATTGCTGTCAGCTCTATTTTAATTGTAAAATGTAGCATTTGGTTGAATGAATAACTGGCTGGGTGGTATACTCCACGACTAACTAGACTGGTGAGCTTTGTAGGTCTCTAGGTTAAAAGGAATTGCTATTCATATTAAAAGGCAACACTTCTAAGGCTAATTGTAAATTGAAAGTTTCTAAATGCCACCATTCCAGTAAGGAAGAGAAAATTTGCCTAGCTGAAGAGCAGTGAGGAAAAGACAAGCATTAAGCAGAATAGTTTCATGTGGGGCAGATATTCCTGAATGGGTTAATGAAATAGAACCATGAAGTCCAGAATAGGGAATTATTCCAAGCACATGGATTTTTCTCTCTCATATGGCCCCCTGGCAGATTCCTGTAAGCAGGTGCCAACTCTTTGCTAATGATATAAAGTGCATTGGTAGGAGATTGCCATTTATGTTTATACATAGATTTTGTGTTTATATATTTGCTTTTACATATGAGTATCTATATTACTGTTACTGTTTTTCCTTATTGTTAAGTAATGGTTATGACTGACTGGTTCTGGGAAATATTGATGGGGGCTCAAGATCTACAGGAGTCAGTAATGAAAGTGTCTGCTCCCTTAAAATGGTTACCCCTAGGGTCCTGTTAGAATTTAAATGTAACATTTTGGTGTTGGTCCATATCTTGGAACCTAGTCCTGACAGGTGAGGGCAGATCAGACTGAGAGAGTCAACCTAGAGATGTAGTAGGTCTTCTCACCTGGGTGAGAAGTCTGCATCTCCCTACATACTGTAGTTTGTCTATATGACTGTGGCTGATGATGTCATCCCTGTTATACAGCTATAATCCCACCATTCTTTCAGGCTTTCATTCTATAAATTTCTCTTTACATCTCAAGTCCTTTTGTTTCTTCCTTTGAAATGACTTTCAGATTCACTTCTAGTGCAGGCCTTAATTGACTCACTTGGATTATGAGATAATTAAAATAGCATGAGTTTGGAGTTAGAGGATCTGAGATTGAATAGCAGCTCTGCTGTAATTACTACCTGTGTGACTCTCAGCAAGTCGATAAACTTCTCTGGGCATCATTTCCTCATCTATAAAATTAGGGGTTTTGACAAGGGTCTTGATCAAGGACTGGGAAACTACAGCCCTGGGAACAAATCTAGATTGATGCTTGTTTTTATACAGTGGGAGCTAAGAATAATTTTTACATTTTTAAATACCATAAAACTTTATTTTAAAATATTTTTTAAAATTCATTATGAGCTCACTGGGCTGTAGGCTGGGTTTGGCTCTTGGGTCACAGTTGCCAACTCTTGAACTAGATGGCTTCTAATGTCCCTTCCAGATCTAACTCTGATTCTGAGGTCCTTCTTTATTAGCCTCTACCCTAGTGGGCCTTCCTGTCCAGTCTATTCCCTCTTTAAGTTACTGTCATACTTGTTTTCCTAAAACTGGTCACTGTTTATCTCCAGAAATCCTCCCAGCTAAATGCCTCATTTCAGTAATCAAGGCCCTCTATTATGTGGCCCTACCCTATATATTCTAATTTGGCTCAAGATAATGCCTAGGAAAATACTACATTGTACTCAGACCAATATATGTTATTCATTCCTTCCTCTTCCTCTAGTCATTAATTCCATTTAACTCACCTAGAATGGAAGGATCACTAGAAAGGGAAAACACACACACAGAATTTATCATCAGAGGACTCAAATTTGAGTCTGGATCTGTTAGTAATTTTATTACATTATTGAAGCCAAGTTTATTCTTCTCTTCAGGATCTAATTTTCCCATCTGTAAAATAAGGTGATTGAGATTAGATTACCTCAGAGTTCCTACTAGCTTTCTTATGATGCTAACTCTATCCTGCCTGTGCCTTTCCTCATGCTGCCTGAACTGCAAGTCCTCCCTCTCTCAAACTACCTTCTAACTTTTTAGATATGTGTATTTCATCAATTTATATTTATGTTGAATATATTTTATGTATGTACTTGTCTCTCCCATTAGAACATAAGTTCCTTGAGGGAAATGATTATCTCCTTCTTTGTATTTGTATACCTAGTACTAAACAGTGTCTGGCAAATAGTAGATATTTAATAAATGCTTATCGACGGATTGATGGGTAGGAAGTCAGAAATAGCTGGACAGAATTGGATTCACCTGGGATTCCAGGTACTCAGATAATGCTTGAGTGATTTGGCAAATATCAGAGGGCCAAGATTTCAGGTTAGGTACTCTGAGGCAATTGTACTGTCAAGGAGGGACCCTGACTCTAGGGGCTGGGAGTGTTAGGCCTCTAGTCTATTTTATTCTTTTTGCTGGCTATGAGTGGCCATAGGCCTGAAGAATCCTGGAAGGTTGGACAAAATTTCAGTCAGAGGAAGTCAGAGGTCCAAGATTGCTAAGGCTAAAGTAAGATTAGAAAGGCTAAAGTGATAGCAAGACCCATATAAAGTTCTATAACCAGCTCAATTTTCATCTCCTTCACCTGGTCTCTTCTGAGTTTTCCAACCCCCATTAACTTTTTTTTGAATTTCTGAATTTCCATGTCATGTAATCAAAACCACCTAGTTTATAACTTTATTGTTCTCTAATTGCCCCGTGTATCTTGTCCTTCCATTTGCTTGAGGGCAGAGAACACGTTATGTCCATTTTGCCTCTCCCTCCCCCTGTCCAGTGTCTAGGATAGAAGAAGACACATACAAGGTGATTAATAAGTGCACATTTTATGCAATGACTTAATTAAAATGAGATATGGTCTAGTTTTCCATGCAGGTGATTTCTATCTTCTTAAAATTTCTCTTTAATCTGCTTTCTCCCAGGTGTCTAATCAAAGCTGGAAGACTTAACCGATTGATTTGTTTTGGTGGTCTCACAGTGGCTGTGCCTTTCCTCAATCTACTTTACAGAATCTTAGTGTTGGAATAGTCCCTGGAGCCCATTTAGACCAAGCCATCTCTGAACAATAATCCACTCTATAACCTACTAACCAAGGGGTCATCTAGCCTTTGCTTGCTGACCTCTAATGAAATAAAACTTCTTGCCTCCTGAGGCAGCCCATTCCACTTTTTGATAGGTCTTATTACTAGGAATTTCTTTTCTATTTTGAATCTAAAACTAGGCAGCTAGGCAGGTCAATGATATTACTCTGGACCTGGAGTCAGGAAAAACTGAGCTCAAATGTGACAATTACTAGCTGTATGATCCTTGGCAAGTCATTTAATCACTGCCTATCTCAGTTCTCATTTGCAATTCAGTCATTTTCAGTTGTGTTCCACTCTCTGGGACTGCTTTTGGTGTTTTCTTTGCAAAGGGTTGTTTGCCATTTCCTTTTCCAGCTCATTTTACAGATAAGGATGGAGTTAAGTGACTTGCCCAGGGTTATGCAGCTAGTAAGGGAGGCCAGATTGGAATTCAGGAACACTCATCTTTCTGACTCCAGGCCTGGTGTTCTATCCACTGTACCAACTGATTGCCCACCATCTGTAATATGGGGATAATAGCAGCTACTCTCTAGGATTGTTGTGAGGGCAAAATGAGACAAGATTTTTAAAGCACTCGTTAAAGTACTATATGCATATTAGATAATAATAATAATGATTCCTCTGAAATTTCCCTCTGCAACTCTACAATTTGGCTCCTTTTTAAGCTTTGTGGGGCCAAGGATAATAAGTCGAATTTCCTTTCTATGTAACAACCCTTTAAGTAATTGAAAACTTCTATTATGTTTCCCTGCCAGAGTAGATAAATTAGTGGGCTAAAGAAGACCTGGGTGAAAATTATGCCTGACACTTAGTAGCTATTTGAACCTTGACAAGTCACTTATTTTTTTCTGAGTCTCAGTTTTCTCATGTATGGAATGCAGACAATAATGCCATAGATTATCATGATATATTTTATGGTAAGCCCTCTGCAAACTTTTATATCACTCTATCCATTCAGGCTGCTATCTTTCTTTTTTATTTTTTTTAACAAATGCTTTTTTAACTTCTGGTTTACATCATTCATTTTCACCAGATTTTGAGTTACATTTTCCCCATTTTTCCATACCCATCACCCCAGAATCGCAATCCCACTAGATATTCCCTCATCCAATCTGCTCTCTCCCATATCTTCTCCCTATCTTTCTTTTTTTATTACTATTATTCTTTTTCTTAGGATCAAAACGTTGCCAGTTTTCAACAGATCCTAATATTTGACAAACTCAGGACCCCTTGTCAACCTAATCATCTTCTTCAAGATAATTTTGGCCTTATTAATATCTTTCCTACAATATGGTGCCCAAAACCGAAACTGACAATTCCATATGACCTCCTAGCAGGGCTGGATACGATAGAACATCAGCTCTCTGGTCCTGAATTCTACCTAATTCTACATCATTCTACCTAATTCTCAGATGCCTTTCATTCTAAATTTTCTCAGCAATACCTCCAGGGTTGATGAACTAGCTCCTATTATAGACGTTATGTGGACAAGAGCACCATTGAACCATCGGTCTCTTTCTTGTTGGTTGAGTTAGAAAAAGAAACATTTGTAAAGTAGTTACTGTGTGTGTGGAACACTGGAAATAATGAAAGTATTAATAAATCCTAAAATGATGGTAATTATTGTGAGACAACATTTATCAAAAAAAATCATCATGTATCTATCAATCATTTAAAACTCTTCTTCTTGCAAGAGAAGTGAACAATTAAAGGACACCCACTTCTTTTTTCCATGCTCAAATTGTGGAAAGTGTGAACTTTTCATCACATCTTAATTCATGCTTTTTTCCCCTCATCACATTATTACCTGTCAAATATGAACTTTCTAACCAGAGATTCATCAGCATTACATGTCATTGGTGAATATTTTTGCTAGCTTTCTTTCCTCCTAAATATTGTGGAGAGTAGAATACTAAGTGAAACAGCGAATGCCAACTTTCTTTATTCATTTGATAAATTGTAGTATGAAACATTGGAGCCAAAAGAGTAATCAGCTTCCTCAGGCCAATTGCAAAGCATAGTGCAAAGATACGGAAGTGTGTGTGTGTGTGTGTGTGTGTGTGTGTGTGTGTGTGAGCGAGCTGCTTCTTTCCCCACTGACAAATTTGCACATTGGTCTACAGTTAAAGTGTTCCCTTGGTATTGATGACATTTTGATCTGAGTAACAGTTCTGGTACTCTGTTAAGGTTACTTTCTCTATACAGCTTCAAAGTTGGAGGCTCAGCAAATCCATTAAAGTGGAGTTAGAGCTGAAGAAAAGGTGATGACATAGCTGTTTGAGGTGAAAAAGGTGAGCGTCTTCAGAGGGCTTCAAGAAAGTGCATAATGAACAACAATTTGGGAGCTGTCCCTCTCTCTGCTGCCCAGCTGCCTAACCTACATCTGCTGCAGAAGCTCGAGGATGAAATACAGTGTGACCTGATTAAACCCTTAGAGTGCCCCCCATATGAACAATATTCTTTTAAGTGCTACCCTTATTTCATGGGTCTGATTGTATCCTTTTATACCTGGGCCCTGTTTTACAAAGTCATTCACTCAGCAGGATGTTAGCTAGCTTCAAGAACTGCCTGTTTCAATGTAAAATAAATGGTTTTTTAAAAAATCTTCCATAATAGTTATTTCATGATGAGAGAGATTACATTTACTTGTAGGGTCACTGCAAAAACTACCTATTAATTTCTAAGCAAACCTCTTAGATAATGCCTTTCCACACTACTATATTCTAGAGACAGGCTGTTTGACGTCTTTCACTGAGAGATCTCAGTACAGCATCTTTTGGCTACCATTGGTCCCAGAGCTTGTACTACTCTGTGTCTTCTAGAAAGGATATCATTCAATGTATGAGTATTGCTAGTGGTCTTGTCTTTTAGATTTAGTGATAGACAGAGAGGTTTGGCAATCTCATATACTGAATAGGAACCTTTGTGTGACTTTATTTTCCTGACAAAAGCTCACAGAGGTCCCTATCTTGTTAAATCCAATTATACTGTAATTACTTTCAAATATTAAATTGAAAAATGCTTACTTCATTAACAGCTTCTTTCAACTTCCATCTTCACTCCTCTTCCACTCCTGAAATTTTTATTTAGTTTTTAATGTGAAGGTGTTTGGCATTCAGACCTGAGCTCCTTTTTCAACCTTGGATATTATTGCAATATCTAGGGATTCTCATGTCTCACCTGTTCCCTGGATTATGGTGAGCAATATCTTGTCCCAGGAGCAGATTTATAGCAGCTTTTTTTTCTTAAGAAGTAGAAACTCTCTGATTCACTTCCACCACCAGCAACTCTATCATGAGTAATTCTGCAAGGCTAGCACTTAAACTAATGAATCCTGGCCTCTCCTGGAGGCAACCTATTTCCCCTACTGATGTTCTAAATTGCTGATAATAACCTGGCAATTTAAAATATCCTCTTGGAGGAAGGCACCCTCAACAGAAAGAATGATCTTTTCTAAGCCTTCCTTCCTTCAGCAATTGGAATGACAGAAAATCTTATTGGAACTGTGGTAGGATTATTTCTCCCACTTTCAGTGCCTTGATGAATTTTTGGAGGAAGAAAAGAAGTAACCCTAAACACAAAACACTTCTATTTTTATTTCCTTACACAGATGTGCTTCTAATGGCTAGTTCTTATGCTTCTCCTTCTGTCTATGTGGGATCACGCCCATTAAACCAGGATAATACACATATGCCATTAGGGAGAGTTCCATCTGTACTCCTGAAATTATTGGATACTAGGATTTAGATCTGGAAAGGACATCATTCACCATCTTTTCTGACTATCTCTTTAGAGATGAGAAAACTGAGGCCCAGATAGATTAAATTATTTCCCCAAGGTCATGCAGGTAGTAAGAAACAGCCATATTTGAACCTGGAGTATGATTCTATTTGGTCTAGAAGTATGTTGTACTCCAATGCATACCCTTTGTATTGCATTGAACTCAGAGTTGGGCCAAAAACTAATCATCCATGTTGTTCTGAGTGCCTTGCTTTAAGTGTGTATAGGGGAATCTCAATGTGGTACACTCATTCCTTCATCATAAGAGAAAGTTTTGCTTGGAGACCCTTTGTGCCAATATCCTATCCATGGTATTTCTGTGCATGTTTCCAAAAGAAGCAGTATGTTGTGAACTCTTGTTGGATGATGGACAAGGCATAGCAAAGACTGGACTTAGGTAGATGATCTCCATTGCCCTCCCTAGCTAAAAAGCCAGCCAATTCATACCTCTAGAAAATTGTCTCAGGTGATGTTTTATTGTATTTATTTATGGGAGGGGTGGTTGGTGTCAGAGCTCTGGTCCCAGTGCCCATTATAGCACATGGCTAGTTCTTGACCTCTCCTGAAGGCATCGATGTGTGTAGTGTGACTGTGTGCTAGTTATTTTTGATGGATTACAGTGTAGCTACAGGGCAGGGAGCTCAAACCCTTTGGGTCACATTGGTAGAGTTTTGAGAGACATTTAGACCTGAAAAAGTTTCATTATAACTAGACCTGGGGAGAGGTTTTGGCTACTGTTTTTAGGCTCACTTTCTCAATTTCCCTCTTTCACCTTCAACCCAAATAGAAAGAATCCCACCAAATTATAGTCCTCCCCACCCCCTTCCACACACGTATACACCAACTGAATATGAAAATTGGTCTCTAATTGTTGGATATAAGCTTGACTAGCTTTGAATTAACAGTTAAAGCTGTATTCATTAATTTGAACAGGGAAGAGCAGGCAGACTGTCACAACATAGCTCAGTTCAGTAGTCATGCAGAGCAGGTGAGAGAATGGAAGGCATTTACAAAGCATAGCAGCTGATCTCAATCAGCCTCCATAACCTAGTGATGAAGAAGGCAAAGCAACCTTTTGCAATATTCCCCAAACACTGATGGCATATCTCCAGGTCCCTATAGTCCTAGGGGATGACATACCAGTGATGGGCAGTTATCCAGAAGAATTAACCCTCAGAGACTGCCAATGCTTTCTGGAATGGAGTGCTAACAACACACATTCAAAACAAAACAAAACAAAATAAAACAACAATAAAACATGTCACTGAGCATTTATCCTTTGCAGAGAGCTTTCTGGGAGGGGAGAAGAGGGGAAGGGAGGTTCCTTAGGGAAATAAGTGTGAATTTCATACCTTTTGATTAAGATACTGGGGATGACAGAACCACAAGGGATAAAATTTAGCATCACTGGTATCTTTCCCTTAGCATTGAAATGAACTCAAACTGGACCCTTTTAAAGAGAATGAAGAAATTTTAATTTTTTCAAAGTCACTTTCCTTTCTCTTACCAACTACTCCAAAGTTAGTGACATTGTATTTGCAACTAGTGAGTGCTTTCTACAAGAGTTGTCTATAATATTGTTCAAACATGGTCCACTGGCAAAGAATATCTCCATTTTTCATTTAAGGAGATGAAATCTGGGAGAGACAGCATGTCTTGCTTAGGGACACACAAAGAATGGTGGATATTGCCTAGTAATACTGTCTCAATGAGATATCATCACTGCTAAAAACCTGCCATGACTAGTATTTCAAGCATAGATACTGAAGTACAATATGAATCCTAACCATTTGACCTTGGGTAAATTAATCTCCCTCAGCCTCAGTTTCCTCATTTGTAAAATGAAAATAATAGCCCTGCTCTACCCACCCCATCAAATTGTTGTCAGGAGACTGTTTATAAAATATGAAGCATTTTACAAATGATGATATTACTTATCAAACCCCCATTAAAATCCCATTTTAATGTCTCCTTTTGGAATGAAGATGGTGCCAGATTCTTGAGGGCTAAGCTTTGGTAGACAAGTCCTCCTACCAAGTTGGAAAAGCTTTGAGTATGGATCCTAGAATGGACTATGTGTTATGTCATTGATTTGAAGATCAGTCTAACCTATTAAATTGATTTTTTAAAAAATCAAGGGTAGGACTTCACATTATCACTATTAGGTTTCACCTTGTCAATTTCAGTTTATTGTTCCAGACTGTAAATTTGTCTTTCAGTCCTAATCTCACTATCCAGTGTATTGGTACTAAGCCATTTAAACCTCACTCACTTTGAAATTCCCAGGAATTACTTAGTTGGATATAAGTAAATTATAGGACTGTGAGCCTAATATGCTCATTACCTAATCTATTAATAGATCAGGTAGAGATCAGAAATCAAATGGCAAAATATTTAATTGGGACAGAACAGAAATATAATAATTCCTAGCTGTCTCTACAGAAATGAAGACAATCTTCCATATATTCATCAATGAAGATAGATTTAGGGCCTCCTTCCTTAACAACTATCTAAAACTGATGATCTAGGGTAAAGAACAGTTTAGATTTTATTACAGTCTGGGACTAGCAGACTTTTCCTGCTTTTGTCTTCCTTTCTCCATACCTTGAAAGCCAACTGTGACTCAGTGTTTCTGGGCTCTGTCTCCTACACATACATGGTATGATTCTTGGGTTACACCATGAACTCCCTCACCTCTATTACTCTACCTTGCACCTCTTACCTTTGTGTAGAAGCTGTCTCCTGTGATATGGCACTCTGCCCCTGTAGCTATAGTCTGCTGAAGCTCCACATGATGCTGTCTCTGTTTCCATAAATGTCATACAATGATGCTCTTCCTACATCTGTTGCTTCCTTGGGGAAGCATTATTGCTCTTCTAGAATATTACCATTGAGGGCCAACATGCCTCAGGGCTAGTCAACACGTTTTCAGCACTGTGTCAATAAGTTTCATAGCTCTACTTTGTTGATGCAAAATAAATAAATACATTAACAAGCAAGCAAACAAATAAAAGTGTTATTCAAATAGCTATAAGACTAATGTAAAATTCATTCTTCCAAATGGAGGGATCCCAGCCTTTATTTTTAGTTGAATTACATCTTCCCTGCCCAAAATAGAGACAGAAAGGAGATACAGTGGGGTAGAGTATTGGAGTTTGTGTCAGGAAGGTCTTTATTTGAACCCTGTCCTAGACCCTCATCAGCTATGTGATCCAGGGCAAAAAACTTACCCTATTTGTAAAATGGGGGTAACAGCATCCATCTTACAATGTTGTAAGGACCAAATGAAGTAACATCTGTTTTAAAGTGCTTTGAAAATCCTTAGCCAATATGTTAAATTATCTTTATTGTTATTAAGCATGTTTCTATTGGGCTTATATATAGACACATATGTCCATTTCCATTTATCTTTCTATAGTCCCATCTGTTTCCTGCTTTTACCTCTAGTATCTTAAGTCAGATAATTAAAATTACCTTCAAACTCCAAAAAAATTCCAGAAGGTATTCAAAGTCCCGGAAGGGAGAGGTATAAGGTCTCAGCCTCTAGCAGCAGTCTTTCCATCCCAGTAAAGCCCACACCCTACCACTTTCACAATTCATACCTCATTTAAGGTTTACATCATCTTCATATTTTGTACATTTTGTAAGGTTTACATCATCTTCATATTTTGTAAATAAACCAGTTATGCCTTAATCCAAGTCATTAGTAAAAAAAAAAAAAACATTTTGAATAGAAGTCTGAGTCATGTCGTATTCCATTAGTCAACTTCTTCCCATTTGACACTGACACATTGGTCATAACTCTTTGGCTTTAGTCAGCCAGGCAGTGCAAAATCTGCTTAATGATATCATCATATAGTTGGCATCTTCATTTTCTACAGAAGAAAATTATAAGATTCTTTGTTAAATTATTTGCTAAGATCTGGATATAATATGTCCACATCATTTCTCTGATGTTCTAGTCCATTAAGCCTTTCAAGAAAGGAAATGACATTACTCTGGCATGACTTGATCTTAACCCATCCTTGGCTCATAGTCTATACTTCTTTCTGTCCTTTTGCAAACTAAGAAAGGGTCAGAATCCCATCCTGTATTATAGAGAAAGGTAGCATTTTCCCTTATCTGACACTGATGTTTCCAGGAGGAAAGCTCATAAAGTTTGTGTTCCTGACGCAGCCCTGGTATTCTACATTTCCTTAGTTAAGACTCATAAGATAGGTGTGGCTGCTGAGATTATCGATTACAGTCCTGTACAAAGGCTAATGTTTTTATAGAGAGAACTGGCATGGCTGGGTGGTAGGACACCACTAGATAAAATGTAGCACAACATGGGAGAAAGCGCAGCAAACAAGCTTGATTGAGGAGACATACTCAACAAACAAAGGGACTATCAGGTACAATAGACAAAGGCTAGTCTGCTGGGGTTCTGGATGGGGTTAGCCACCCCACACAGATGAAGCAAAGTGAGTTTTTATCTATTAACTTAGTCAATAAACATTTATCAAGTGTCTACTATGTTCCAGGCATTGTGATAGGCACTGGGGTTATAAAAAGAGGCAAAAGATCCCTACCCTAAAGGATATTACATTCTAATGAATCAAATAGGATCAATTTGAGGGAGGAAATTGTGAGATTGGACCTGGGGTACAGGTCACAGTTCAGGACTCATGTTGAAGGGATAGGGGAGAATAAGGAGCAGCATTGGAGTTAACTGATACTCAGACTCACCACCAGCAGGATAAAAAGGCTGCCACTATTAGAGAAGGTATTACTCTGCCAGGGTGATGTGGAATTTTTGAGCTTCCATAGGGATTTTTTATTCAGTAGGGCAGGGAAGCTGTTATATTTCTTTTCCTTCCTTTTCTAAGTCTTCATAAACAAGTATTTTAATAATACATTTTCAAAATTTTTCCTGGAGTTGACTTCAAGGTCATTGGCCTATAGCTGGAAGTACTCACCTTCTTTCTGAAAAATGGACTAGCAGTCCATTTTGAATTTCTTGGCATTCATTTGTCACAATTCTTTCAGAATGCAAAGGCCCTGTGCCATAGCTTATAGAAAACTGGATTTTGAGAAATGTGTTAGATTCCCAGTTTACATATTTAATACTTTTGTGATCCAGGACGTCTCTATCTGTGTTCCAGTTTCATTATCTATACAATGGGGGCACTAATATTTCCTGTCTTCTAAGGATCAAATGAATTAAGGTATTGCAAGCCATTTTATAAAGCTTTAAAGCACTATATAAATATGAGATACTATGGAAAGATATAAACAAAAGGCAATTTTGGAGTGTGGAAAAGCCATTTCTAGCTGGGGGTAAATAGAAAAAATTGCTTTAGGTGGAATTTGAACATGATTTTAGGAGGAGTCCAGAAAAAAAAAAGAAATGAGATTCTGGAGAACAATTTGGAACTGTGCCCAAAGGGCTACAAAACTACACAACACACACTCTTTGACACAACAATACCATTATAATACCACTGTATCCCAAAGGAATCAAAGAAAAAGGAAAAGGGTCTATTGAGCAAAAATATTTTTAGCAGTTCTTTTTGTGGTGACAAAGAGTTGGAAATTAAGGAAATTCCCATCAATTAGAGAATGGCAAAATAAGTTGTGGTATATGATTTTGATGGAATTAGTACTCTTGCTCTATGAGAAATATTCAGCAGGATTGTTTCAGAAAAAACCTGGGATAACTTATATGAACTGATGCAAAGTAAAGTGAGTAGAACCAGGAAAACATTGTCATAGTAAAAGCCATATTGTAACGATGATCAAATGCGAAAGACTTAGCTATTCTGATCAATAAAATGATCCAAGACAATTTGAAAGGGACCATGATGAAAAATACTACCCACCTCCAAAAAGAGATCTGAAGAACTCTGCAGATTAAGTGCACTTAAAAACTTCCTTCATGGGGGCGGCTAGGTGGCGCAGTGAGTAAGAGCGCCGACCTCAGAGTTGGAATGACCCGAAATCAAATCCGGCCTCAGAAAATGAGCACCCACACATAAATAATGACTAGCCGTGTAACTTTGAGCAAGTTACTTAACCCCAATTGCTTTAAAAAAAAAAAAAAACTTGCTTCATGTTTCTTGCTTTTTTTGCAATATTGCTAATATGAAAGTGTTTTACATGACTTCACATGTATAATTGACATATTGTTTGTTTTTCAATGGGCAACAGGGGATATGTGGGAAGAAAAGAATTTAGAACTCATTTTTAAATCAGTTTTTAAAATAAATTTTAAAAGTTGGAGTCAAGATGACTGGTAAAGGCAGTAACTCACTTGAATTTCCCTCTAAACAATTTAAAAATAATTCCAGGAAAGGTTCAATATTTGGCTTGTTCAATATTAGGAAAAAGTATCAGCATAACTGACCATATCAATTACAAACCCCACAGAAATCATATTAATATCTCAATAGATGCAAAAAAAAACCTTGACAAAATGCAAGTCATTCCTAT
Source organism: Gymnobelideus leadbeateri (assembly GCA_011680675.1). Classification (NCBI taxonomy): domain Eukaryota; kingdom Metazoa; phylum Chordata; class Mammalia; order Diprotodontia; family Petauridae; genus Gymnobelideus; species Gymnobelideus leadbeateri. The sequence goes on along the minus strand of WOXC01007496.1, from coordinate 102,221 downwards.
TTGATAAAACAATACCATAAGATTAAATCGAGCCTCTCTGAAAATAAGAAATATCTATCTAAAATCATCAGCAATAAATATTTATAATGGGGATGAGCTAGAAGTCTTCCCAACAAGATCAAGGATGAACCAAGGATGTCCATTATTACCATTATTGCTCAACATTGCACTAGAAATGCTAGCCAGAGCAATAAGAGAAGAAAAAGGAATTCAAGGAACTAGAATAGGCAATGAGGAAACAAAAATTATCATTCTGTTCAGATAATATGCTGTTATGTTTAGAGAATCCTATGGAATCAACTAAAAAAAGTAGTTAAAATAATTAACAACTTCAGCAAAATTACAGGATATAAAAGAAACTCAGATAAATCATCATAATTTCTATATATTACCAACTAAGTCCCTCTGGAAGAGGTAGAAAGAAAAATTTCATTTAAAATAACTGTAGACAATATAAAATACTTGCCAAGACAAACCCAGGAACTATATGAACACAATTACAAAACACTTTTTACACAAAGTCAGATCTAAACAATGGGAGAAGTATTAATTGCTCATAGATAGTCTAAGCCAATATAATACAAATGACAATTCTATCTAAATTGATTTACTTATTCTGTGTCATAAAATGAAACTACCAAAAATTGTTTTAGAGAACTAGAAAAAGTAATAAAATTCATTTTGAAAAATAAAAGGTCAAGAATATCAAGGGAATCGACAAGAAAAATTGTGAAGAAAGGTGGCTTAGCAGAACCAGATCTCAAACTGTATTACAAAATGGTAATTGTTAAAATAATCTGATACTGGCTTAAAAATGGAGTGGCAGTCAAGTGGAATAGATTAGGTATACAATGCAGAGTAGTAAATGACCATATTAATCTAGTGTTTGGTAAATACAAACATTTTGGGAAAAGAACTCAGTATTTGACAAAAAATTGGTGGGAAAAGTAGGAAGTAATTTGACAGAAACTATGTATACACCAACATTTCACACAGTATGCCAAGATAAAGTCAAATTGAGCACATGATTTAGACATAAAGGGTGATATTATGAGCTAATTAAGGAAACATGGGATATTTTACCTATCATATCTATGAAAGGGAAGAATTTATTACCAAACAAGAAATAGAGAGCATTACAGTGTATAAAATGGATACTTTTCATTTTATTAAATTTAAAAGCATTTTGCACAAAGAAAACCAATGCAGTCAAGATTAGAAAGAAAACAGAAAACTGAGAAAATATATGTTATTTACAGCAAGTTTCTCAGCTAAAGCCTTCATTTTTCAAATTTATGGAGAAATTTAAAAGAATATGAGTCATCCTAAATGATCAAAGGACATAAACAGGCAATTTTTAGAAGAAGAAATCAAAGTTATTTACAGTCACATTAAAATGTTCTAAATCACTCTTGATTAGAGAAATGGAAATTAAAACAATTCTGAGGTACTACTTTACACTTATCAGATTGGCTAATATGACAAAAAAAGTAAAATCACAAATGTTGGAAGGGATGTGAAAAAAAATTGGGACACTAATGCACTGTTGCTGGAGTTCTGAACTCTTCTAACCATTCTGGAAAACAATTTGGAATTATTCCCAAAGGACTATAAAACTATGGCCTTTGACCTAGTTATACTAATACTAGGTCTGTATCCCAAAGAGAACAAAGAAAATGGACCTGTATGTACAAAAATATCTATAGTAGTTCTTTTTGTGGTGGCAAAGAACTGGAAATTGAAAAAATGCCTATCAACTGGGGAATGACTGAACAAGTTGTAGCATGTGTTTATGATGGAATACTATCCTTTTATATGTCTTTTCTCTCACTCTTATCTTGGTGGATCTGAGTTTCTCATAAAACTTCTTTAGGAAGGTGGAGGATACAGCCAGGAATTCCAAGTCTTTGATTCTGAACCAGGTGTGAATGGAAGCTTTATTGAATTGAAAAGAAGCAAAAGTATAAGCTAAGTGTGGAACAATAGAAGTGCATTGGGGTTGGTTGAAGAGACTGTCATGTCTCTGTGATGCTGAGATAAAAACAAGCTAATTCAAAACCTATCCCAGTGGTTGAACAGTTTTATCCAAGACCCTGAGGAGAGGGAAAATCATGGAAAGACCCTTTGTCTTCTACCCCACATAACGACCAGAGGAAGACCTTGCAAACTTTGGAAGGCTGAAAGATGTTGGACTTCCAATCAGTGACAGCAAGAGTGTTCCTGGAAAAGTGGCAACTATACAGAGGCATGTGGATCAGTAGTTGAGCAACATGCTGAAGAATAACCATACACCCTAAAAATGTAAAGACTATAAAGAGTCCAAAGGGGAATTCATGAATATTCAATGAAATAGTAAGGTCTTCTAGGACCCAGGAGATGTAAGATAACTTTTGTTCTCTAAGCTCTAGTCCACTTTCTCCTGGAATCTGTCTTCACTTGTGGAAGAATGTAGCTTCATTTTGGCAGGATGTTGTATAACAGTTGTTCTTACTATATAATAAATAGATGTTTCTGAGGGGGGAGGGAGGCATGGAGGGAAGTAGAGAGGGAGGAGAGGGACAGGGAGAGTGAAGGCAGAGAGAGAGAGAGAGAGAGAGAGAGAGAGAGAGAGGAGAGAGAGAGAGAAGAGAGGAGAGGAGAGGGAGAGATGGAGGGGGAGGGAGAGAGAGAGAGAGAGAGAGAGAGAGAGAGAGAGAGAGAGAGAAGAGAGGAGAGAAATTATTCCAGAAAAAGGGATTACCAAGATATAAAGCAGAGAAAATTGTCATGGAATACAAAATAGTCAAATTTGACTATAGTGTAGGTACATGTAGGAAAGTAGTGGGAAATAAAACTACTCTGTGGAATGAAAACATGCATGACACTGAATACCAAATTATCTAGAACGAATTAGATCAACAGTGGTGACCAATGGAACTTTGTGAATAATGAAATTTATGTTCTAGAACCATACGTTAGGAAGAGAATTATCAGTAGATATATAGTACCCTATTTCACAGAGGTTTCATGAGGATCAAGTGAAACAAAGTGCCTTGAAAATCCCTAAAGTGCTACATGAATGCCAGCTATTGTTATTCAAATATCACTGGAAGCAATTCTGTGATAACATGTTCAAATTCTTTCATTATTCTGAACTGTAATTGTTCTATGTCAATATCACTTATATTGGTTTTCAATTTTCTATTAACCACTTAGGTTTCATCCTTCCTCATCAGAAGGTCATTTTCCTTGGCCATTCATCTCCTTGGCCATTCATCTTGGATGGAAAAAAGTAAGAAAAATGTTTTCCTTCTCTTCTTTCATTGCTTATCTTTTTTTTTTTTCATACTCACCCTTAGCAGGAGGCCCTCTCTATTAAAATAAAGCTGGCCAAGCTATTTTGGTTATCTTTAGTAGTCATGACAATCCTTAGCACATACTGTACTTTTATTTTTCTCTGCTCTTTTTTGCAAGACCTCACGATTCTTGCATTCTTCTGCAGAAAGGAATGTCAGGAAGTGGAAAGGACAGTAGACTTAGAATCAGAAGACTTGGATTCAAATCCCACCCCTCATAAATTTTTACCTTGGTTGAGTAGATTTCTCCAGGCTTCAATTTACCGATTCATAAAATAAAGATGTTGGACTAAATGATATCTATTCCAGTTCTAAATCTTGTAACACATTTGCCCTCTCTTCCAATATATGTCCTTGCTAAATCTGAATGCCATCCATGTCTTTGTCAAATTGTATATGTTAAACCATATATGCCCTTGTTAAATCTGAATTCCTCCATGATATTCTTATACAGCCCCCTCTGACTCTTCAGACATATCGCCCTTTTTTATCCCCATTACAATCAATTGAATGTGTATGACCAGAATATTATTTTTGGAAGCTTCCCACCCCACTTAATTTCTTTTTTTGGAGTATCAGGTTATAGGCTCCTTACTACACAATTTCTGAAGACTTTGAAATCTGGTCTTCTAAAGTCTAGGTTATGCATCTATGCATTTTATTCCCCTCTTTATCTGTCATGAACTCAAAGATGACACGATCATATCCTTCCTCTTTCAAGCAGTCCCTCTTTACTGTTCAAAATAAGAGAACTCTCACTTTTTTCTCTACCTTATGACAGATGAAATTATCAAGTGAAAGCAAGTTTATCAGCTTCTGTCCCTTAAGCAGAGAGAAATGGCCAATAGGTTTCGGGATAGTTGAAGTCCCTATCATAACTGTATCCTATTTCTGTGTTACTTTTGTGATCTCTTCCTGGAGCTCATTATAATTTCTTCCTTTTGCCTAGTTTCACCTCTCTGTCTCCCTCCTTTGATCATCAGTTAAATTTCTATCTATCATGGCTTCCCCCATGGAGTTCATAGATTTCCCCACAGGTGAATATTTTCTTGATGTATATTGCGACCCCATTTCTGCTTCTTTTTTAGTCATCCCATTATGTATTTTCCTTCTCATTTCAGTGAGGTTACTGCCTTTATTTTAGCTATATAGCATTCTTTTTTTTAATATCCCCATGTTATATAGTCATGTATAGACATCTGAGTCTAGAAGGATCATTTCTATCTTTCTCATCTTGCCTATTGGGCACACTAAGCATCTCGGTTGCCTTTCCCCCCCCTTAGGTCATACCCTTTGCTCTCTTTTGCAACAGTGAGTTGTTACTAGGTAATTTCTCACTCCCATTTCTTCATACATTCCTTAGTAAAAATTGATTTTTAAAAAATCACTTTAATTATACTATAGTTGACAAGGATGTGTATGTAGTTTTGCATGATTCTTGGCTTCTGCTCACTTCTGTAAAAATGGCACCAAAAGTGCAGAAAATACTTTATGGTATAAACATTTGGTGTAGCATTCTCTTGCCTCTTATTCTGTGGCTCATTGAAGGAGAAAACCAATGCCTACCCCAGGACAAATTCAGCTTTGTTGATGATGTATTCAGGGACTGATCTATTGAGATGCCACTACAGAAAGAGTGGCAAATATAGAAGAGGTAAATACAGCTTCATTCCCCTACCCCATCCCAGTCACATTCTTTTATTTTTAAAAGTTATTTATTTTTATTTTTATTTATTTATTTATTTATTTTTCTTCTTCTTTTTCATATTGGCCACTGGGGAGATTAAGTTTTCTTTAGAATGGATTTGGATCAATTTTCTTTCCAAAGGTCTAGTCAGTAACCAATCAGTGTGTACCACTTATGTAGCTGATACACTCTAAATTCTCCTTGTTGTTATGATTTAGTCATTTGGTTGTGCCTCCATCTTCATGACTCAATGCGGGGTTTTCCTAGCAAAGATACTGGAGTAGTTTGCCATTTCATTCTCTAATGGATTAAGGCAAATAGAGGTTAAGTAATTTGCCCAGTGTCACACAGCTAGTGAGTATCAGGCTGGATTGGAACTCAGGCTAATGCTCTATCCAATGAGTCATCTAACTTCCTTCATCCTTAGATGTCCCTAAAATTAAGCTTCTTTGTATACTTCCAGTCATCAAATATTAAAGGACAGTGTTTCTCCCAGAATCATAAGGATGTTTGAGACCGTCTAGTATAATATTCTCATTTTGCAGATGAGGACATGGAGCCTAAGCAAAGCTAAATAATGTCCCCCAAGTCCCCTGAGATATATTTTTTAAAAACCCAGTAAGCCTTATACAGTCTTGGTTCTATTCCAATAGATTAGACTATTGGTGAGAATTGAGTGGAGTATTAAATTACAATATTGTGGAATCACTGGTACCAGGCTGTGTTCTGAGAATTATTTCTCAGCCTTCATTTTGGAATGGCACAATAACAAGAGAAGTGAACTGTGCAAGCTGATTCCATTAGCAAGAGAAGGGTCCTAATCCATTTCTCGAGCCAAAGCACAGGACCCACTTCACCTTATTCAGCACTTCATTAATCTGATTTCAAGAGAGAAGGACTAGATTGAAAAGAGAGGTTATTCAAATCTCAGATGTACTTCTTAGGCATAATGAGTGAGCAAAGCATTCACTGCTCAGCTTTGTTTCCACCAACTGGAGACAAGTACAATGAGGGTCATGCTACTTAACCACACATAAGGATAGATGTACAACGTCAGGGTTGGATACTGAATTATTTAGAAAAAATGGTGAAGGATGACACTGTTACTAGTTGGATATCTGCATGTAGTTTGAAAGCCCATGAAGCAATTCAAAAGAATATGGTCTCATTTTCTTTCATTCTACAGAATGAGTGGTAGTACTGGATGACAAATTCCATAAGGAAGTTGAATATCCTTCTCAGTCCAGTGGCACACCATGAGAAATGACAGTCCCAATGTATCAGCCACATTTCTGTCACATAATGGAGAGGTCTAGAAGAACTGGAAACACTACCACCCCAGGAATTTCCAGGACATCTGGTAAGTCAACAACATTATCACAAATATTATGGCCAAGAATATGAGTTTTTGCAACAATGGATTCATTTTCCAAATGTTCCAGCTGAGAAAGCCACACAGAACATTCCCACCATTGAGCAGATGGCTGATGGAGAAGCCAATATTTTCCGTAGAAACTAAAGTTTACTCTTACATTAGACACTTTCTGCATAGGGGAGCAAATAGGTGCCCATACTTATATCCCATCCTTCCATACCGGGGGAATGTATTTAAAGTATTAGAGTACCTAGGAAAATATGACTTCCTATAAGGTAATATAATATAGGCCCTCAGACCCAGAAACTTTTTGTTTGTGAAAGGGACTTATTCAAAACCTCCTTAGTTAGCATGAGATGTCAGTTGAGAATGGGATTCTGTATCTTGATTTGCTAGTAAATATTGTGGAAAATTTGTAGGCATTGATCCAGATGGATTACCAGTGTGCACACAGGATTTGGATAACATGGGATAGGGTTTCATTTTCAAAGAATACGAAACTAAATGCAGCCTGGCATTCTCCTGCTTGCAGTATTTACTTTGTTGGTAGAGTGGGACAAGGTGGCAGGTGGAGGATAAAGCATGTTATTTGACTAACATGAAGTTAATATATCCAGTTGCCCAGAGTGCATTTACTGTGACAGGAAAGTGGGTCGATTCTGCTTAAAAAATATTTTACCTTCACAAGCAATATGTCAGGCAATCAAGACAGGGTATGGAAAAATGTGTCTGTAGAACTAAACAATAAATCAAATAGCAGGGACTTGTTGCTGCAAATATGAACCTTATTTTATCCTAAGTGGCTGTAGGGATCTAGGTAAGACCCTTCACTTCCCCTGTAGATAACCATAACTGACTATTTCTGAGTTCTTAGATGTCTGATAAAATTATTCTATCCTTCCACTATAAGCTGTTGGTGACTATATGAAAACAAGAGGAGGATTTTAAAGAATGCTTTTTTTCTATTCTGATTCTAATGTTTTTAACACTGGATCAAATATATGCTCTTTTACTTGACATTTAAAGCCCTTCCTAATCTTGTTCCAGTTTACCTTTCCAGTCTTATATCATATTATTACCCCTTAACAATAAACTCCATGTTCCATCCAAACTGGCCTACCTGGCCATTTCTCATGACACAGCATTTCTTTTCATGCCTTTGTGTATGTATGCTTTGTCCTCCATACCAGGAATGCCCATATTCCTTGGGATTTTATTTCTTGAAATCCCAAACTCCAGTTGATGCTTATTAAGGCTTAGCTCAAGTTCAGTGTCTACACAAGAACTTTCCTAACTCTGCCTTCTCTCCTTAATTGTTTGGGCTCTCCGCACTGAAATGACTTTCTATCTATCTATCTATCTATCTATCTATCTATCTATCTATCTATCTATATTTATTTATTTATTTATTTATTGTTTTACTGCAGCAGAATGAACATTTCTTGAGGGAGGGTCTGTTTTTTTATTTTTGTGTCTATATTTCCAGTGTCTTGCACAATGCTTCACACTAGCTAATGTCCATAAATGCTTAGCTAGTTACACTGAATGGATATTATAATGGGCCAGTTTGTGGCAACATCAGTATAGTTATAGTTAGTGAGTCAGGTAGTATTAATGCCAGTAAGAGTTTCCATTTAGAAGAAGGAAGTGTCCTAATATAGTAGGCATGGAGTAAAGATATCCCTGGTCCAGTACTAGTCCCCTAAGTTGTATAACCTTGATCAAATCATGTTACTTCTCTGTACCTTAGTTTTCTTTTTGGTCAAATGTGAAGGTTAAATCAGATTACTTCTAATATCCCTTACAGTTTCAAGACTCCTTGATTCTCTACTTTAAAGGCTCATTTGAGGGTTGCAGAGCTCAAATTGTTGCTTGGAGCAAAGGGCTTTAAAATTATTTTATTGATATCTTTTATTTTTACATCCCCCATATCTCCCTCCTCACTAAAGTTCTAGTCAGTTATTATGGCATCTTTATTTCTGGCTTTAATGTGACCAGTTTTGAATTAACTTAAAGTTAATATCACCTTAAGTCTTTTTTTCCTCTTAACGCATCTTAAGTTGTAGATCACCATTCTGGGGAGGTTAAAGGTGTTCTGCTGGACCAGTTGATTTCTTGAGGTTTCAATGGCTTAGAATTCTATAATCCAGCAGTGTGAGCTCTTTACTTTTTTGAAAATACTCTAGAAATCTCTCTTATTTCATAACTGAGAACTTTCTTGCAGCTTCTGCATAATGACTATCAAAGAGATCAAAGACTGAGAAAACTGACTGTGTTTGTTTAAGAAGTATAGTGGGAAGAATACTGTACTTGGAATCAGAAGACCTGATTTCAGATCTTGATTCAGCTAATGACTGTGATCTGGTCAAATCATTCCTCTTCAATTCTCAGATTTCTGAACTATAAAATGGAGATTTTAGGATTTCAATGACTGCATCATTTATTTCGCAAGGTTGTTATACAGGTCAAATGAAAATGTATAAAAAGTACCTTACAAATATTAAGGTGATCTAGAAATGCCAGTTCTAACATGATAGAAGAGAAGTATTTGTTCCTTCTGGTTTGCCATGGCTCCTCTATGTTCCTCGATCACCCAAGAGAAACCTGCTTTGTTTTGGATGTGTGGTTAAGAGGGTCCAGAACTGAAGATTTGGGTGCCACTTCTAATTTATATTAATCTGGTAGTCCTAGCTACAGATAAATGGACCCTATCTGCAGCCATGACTGAGTCTCTCTCTTGAGATTCAGTCTAGTGTCATCAATTACTTCCTGACTTGCTTTCCATAGATTTCCTGTTCTCACTTGAAACTTAACATGTCTAAGACCAAATTCATCATCATTTCTTGAAAACCAGCTTCTCTTTAAACCTTGCTCATTTCTGTCAATGACATTATCATTCTCTAGACTGTTCAGACTTAAATCCTTGAAGTCATCCTTGATCCGCCCCTTTTCGTGCTTACCCTTATGTTCAATCAGAAATCAAGACCTTGGATTCTTTCTTCCTAATGCCCCTCATATATATCTCCCCCACTGTGATAGTCCAAGCCCTCATTACTTCATACCTGAACTACTGTAATAATTTCCTAAGTGGCATTATTTGCCTCTATATTCTTTCACTCTATTCTTTGCAGACCTGTCAGAGTGATCTTTTTGAAACAGTATTTGCGTATATTTTCTTTAAAACATTCAATAGCTCCTCATTGCTATAGATTTAAGCTCTTTCTACCAATGCAGATTGACCCCCAATCTGGAATTTACAGTCTGAGAGAGTTACCTGGATCACGCAGGATAAGTACCATGCTAAGAATCCTTCAGGCAGTGTATCTCAGACATGAAACCTTACGGAACTTCCAAAACCATGGACTGGTCCTCTTTCCACTATTGCTACATATAGAATAAAGTTACCAAATCCTTAACCTGGCATTCAAGGTCGTCCAATGCCTGAACCTCTAACCTAACTCTATCCAGCTCTCCATTCTCTTACTTTCTTCCAAGAAACTTCCTCTTCAGTTAAGAACATGTGTACTTCCAGCATTGCTCATAATCTTCTCCTTGCTTGGAATACAGTGATGAGATTAACATCTCCCTGATGTAGCTTCCTTCCCCCCGCTCCCCGTAACACAGAGAAGCTTTATGTAAACGAAGATAAAGATGACCCTAGGACCTTACTATTCTCAGATTCACTTATACAACTTAATAGTCATGTAGGGGCACAAAACCCTTAACCACATGATAGCCAGTCCTCTTAGATTTGGTGGGTGCCTGTAATCATTTGAGTCACTATACTCTGTTGACCTGCTCATCAGACACATTTCCAGGTGGAGAAGGGGAGGGGGGCACATCAAGAGAAACTAAGTGATAATACATCCTTATTACATATTCTTGCTGGGTTAGGTCAGAGTAAACCTAATTCTATTAAATATTCAATGACTTCCCAGTATCTTAATTAGATCTACACCTCCAATAAATGCTCTAACTCCTTCCCCTCTTTTTTCTTGAAGGATCAGCTCATTTCCAATCCTACCATTTAAGGCCTTGTCTAGCTTCTCTAACCCTTAGCCTCTAGTTCTTAGCTCTGAACTCTTGGGATCTTGCTATCTATATCACTACATGGTTGGCATGCCTTATTTATGCAAGTTTCAATTTCCCCCCAAAAAGATTTTATTTCCTCCACTGAGGAGGGGAAACTATTTTTCATGTCACGTTATACTTTCCCTGTCTAGTACAGCTCAGTATATATGTAGAAATTCAATGAATGTTGGCTACTCTTCAGCACAATGATTCCGAGTATGAAGAAGTATTGGAATAGTGTGAGTGCTATAAACAATTCAAATGTAAAGATCAGCTTTCATCCATGTCAGGTAAACTTTACTGCTAGCCCCGGATGCACTAAAAGAAAAACAATAGTACAGGAAAGTTTCAGCTGAATTCTAAAGTGTCTTTCTGAAGCCCTTCCACACTCATCAAAGATGGCCTGCCTCACCTTGAGAGGTGCCAAAACACTTGTGGCTTGTTCTAAACCTAATGCTCTTCATTATGTCAAGGGACAACTCAGGGAGTTAGAATTCTGCTTAAACTTCTGGACAAAGTTTTCCAGATTATAGAGCTAGGAATGGAAACTGAAGTTTCTGTTAAAAATGGGGAGCCAAAGTTCTTGATTTCCCATTTACATTTACAGAAGATCCCTGTACTTCATCTGCATCTTGAAGGCTTCGTCAGGTGAGAACTTTTTACCCAAGACAACTGTCAGGATGTGAAAATGAGCCTTAACACAATTTATCAACTTCTACACAGCTCAGGTATGCATATAAAATGGAGTGAAGATCTGTTAATAACAAAGCGGGTTTTGGGGGGGCGGTTTTCAGACAGTTGAGAACATCCGTCTAGCACCAAACATATTCTATGATTGATACTTAGATTGTTCTTTATTATCTACATAAGCAGCAACAAAATGTAGGAGCTGAAAGAAATGCCTGGAAATTCAATGGCTTGGAGTCAGGCACACTGGGTTCAGGGCAAGCTTCTCAGGGCCAGAGAGGGGATGTGGTATTAACAACTTTGGAATGGTAGACAGTGACTGACAAGTCCCTACTACGTCAGGGTGAAAGTAGTAATATATTAAATGACAATCTATTCATCACAAAGCCAAATTTCCAAATTGTAGGCCTAGATTTGTGCTCACCACAATTCCGCAAACCACATTTTCAGTTACATTGTTTAGTAAGAGGCTAGATGACACAAATAGTAAGCCACTAGGAGGCAGAGCCAAGATGGCGGAGTAGAAACAGTGCATCCAAGCCACTCTGCCCCCAGATTACCTCCAAACTATGTAAAAGGGGACTCTGAACAACTTCTGGAGCCCCAGCACCCACAGAATGACACAGAGAAGCTAACCTCCTGCTGAGGACAGCCCAGCAGCCCTGCAGGAGGAGCCAAGCCAAGCCCAGGTCCGCGTGAGCCGAGGTTTTAGCCCCAGGGCGGCAGGGCCAGCAGCCGGCTGGAGGAACCCCAGAACACCAGCAGCTGTGGCGACTCCAGAATTATCAACATAGACATGCCTAGGACAAAGTGAGAGGTTAGTGCCCTATGGACTTTGGGACCAGTATTTGGGGAATGCATTGGCTTCCTCCCCTGGGGGCTAGAAGCCTCTGAGGAGACATGCCATTTTGTAGTTTTCAGAGGCAGCTCCAGCTCCTGGCCTGTGAACTGTAGGAAGATCCAGTGATCAGTCTTGGGGGGTAATCACTCTTGCTTTAACCTCCCTGGATCTGGATTGTGATCTGCAGTGGAGGTCGTGGGTGGATTTCCAGCTTGCCAGAAATGGAAGTTGTCCCCCACATGTTCGGGACGAAAATTCCCCTGTCTGGTGGCAGAGCCATAGTGTGGCAACAAGCCCAAAAGTCAAGTAATTAAGTGGCAACATGCCAAGGCAAAGGAAACAAAATAAACAGAAAAATGCAACATTAGACTCCTATTTTGGGGGCAAAGAGGCTCGAAGCATAGAACAGGAGGAGGACTGTGAGGTCAGAAATCCTGTTCCAAAAGCCCCAAAGGAAAATATGAGAGGGTTATAGGCCATAGAGGACCTTAAGAAGGACTTTAAAAATCAAATAAGAGAAGTGGAGGAAAAATTGGGAAGAGAATTGAGAAAGATGCAGGAAAAGTATGAAATAAGGGTCAACAGCCTGACTGAGGAAAACAACACCTTAAAAATTAGAATAACTCAAATGGCAAAGGAGGCCCAAAAGGGCAATGAGGAGAAGAATGCCTTAAAAAGTTGAATTTGCCAGATGGAAAAAGAATCTCAAAAGTTCACTGGGAAGATTCATTCCTTCAGTGTTAGACTGGAGCAAATGGAAGCTAATGACTTTATGAGAAATCAAGATACTGTTAAGCAGATCCAAACAAACAAAAGATTAGAAGGCAATGTGAAATATCTCATGGGAAAAACTACTGACCTGGAAAATAGATCCAGGAGAGACAATTTAAAAATTATTGGACTACCTGAAAGCCATGATCAAAGAAAGAACCTAGAAATCACCCTTCAAGAAATTCTCAAGGAAACTTGCCCTGATGTTTTAGATCCAGAGGGCAAAACAGAGGTTGAAAGAATCCACCGGTCACCTCCTGAGAAAGATCCCAAAAAGAAAACTCCCAAGAATATTATAGCCAGATTCCAGAATCCCCAGATCAAGGAGAAAATATTAAAAGCAGCCAGGAAGGAACGATTTCAATATTGTGGAAACACAATCAGAATAGCCCAGGACCTGGCAGCTTCTACACTGAGGGATCATAGGGCACGGAATATGATATTCCAGAGGGCAAAAGAGCTGGGAATGAACCCAAGGGTCACCTCCCCAGCAAACCTGAGTATTTTGTTTCAGGGGAAAATATGGCCATTCAGTGAAATAGAGGACTTTCAAGCATTCTTGAGGAAAAAACCAGAATTGAATAGAAAATTTGACATCCAGACACAAGAAGCAAGAGATACCTGAGAAGGTAATCAGGGAAAAGAAATCAAAAGGAACTTATCAAAATTGAACTATTTACATTCCTATATGGAAAAACAATAATTGTGACTGATGAAATCTTTCTCAGTATGAAAATAATGGAAGAAGGGTATATGGTCATATGAATACATATGTGAATGGGTGTATATATGTTTACAATTATATATGGATAGAGGGCATAGTTTGAATTTGTTGGGAAGGGAGGATACTCAAGGGGTGAAATTATGAGGTGAGAGAGGGAAGTGGCAAGAGGATATGGGGAAAGACAGGGTAGGGCAAACTAGCTCATGTAGAAGAAGCAAGGGGAAGTGGTTGCAAGGGAGGGGAAGAATAGGAAGGCAAAAAGGCAAAACCACATTCTCATTGAATTTGGTTCAGGGAGAGAATGACATACATACTAAGTGGGATATCTCACCCTGCAGCAGAATAGGGGGAAGGGGGATGAGAGGAGGGATGATGGATGGGAGAGCATCCTTGGGGGGAGGGGAGGTTGGAAGTACCCACTATAGAAGAGGGACAGGATCAAGTAGGGAATGGACCAGGTAGGGGGTGGCATGAGTGGGAGGAAATTATAAGCAGCCTTGTACAATATATCTACCATGGTAATGTTTTGCATAGCTAGACATGTACAACATATACTGAATTACTTATCTTCCCAGAGGGAATGGGTGACAAGGGAGGAAGGAAATGGATCTGAAATTCGAGGTCTTAACATTAAATGTTTCAAATACATATAAATACTATTATTGATATTCTTTTGCTTGTAATTGTGAGATAAGATGTGCAGGCATTGGGACACAAAGATTCACCTTCCTCTAATGGAAAAGTTGAAGGGGGTATGGGAGAAGATATGGGAGAGAGCAGGATGGAGGAAGTGATATCTTGTGGGATTGCTATTCTGGGAGGGTGGGTAGGGGAAAAACAGGGGGGAAAAATAATTGCAACTCAAAATCTGGCGGAAATGGATGATGTAAAAGAGAAGTTAATAAAACATTTGTAAAAAAAATAAAAAGAAAAGAAAAGAAACAAAAATAATAAGTCACTTGATCCCTTTTACTAAATATGTTAATCAAGAAAGAGGGCCAGCAGAGTAACCAACATTGGCTGAGTGCCTACACATATGGATTCAAAATACAACTTAGAAATGGAGTTTTAGTGAGGAGAGAGTAGGGATGTTATGGCACCATGGCTATTTAGTTTAGGAAAGTAGCATGACTTTGGGCAAAGTCATTTCATCCCCTTTGGCAAAAGTTTCCTCATCTATAAAATGAGAGAACTTGGACTGGATGACCACAAGAACATCTTCTTGATTTTACTTTCTAAGATGCTTCTTGCTTCATACTATATTTCTTGGTGTAGCCAAGAGGCTGGAAAGCTACAAATACCCTATAGATAACACAAGAGCAGTAGAAAAATTTCTCTGTGCTTGTCTGACTCTTCACAATGATTTTACCATCTTGATGAGTAAAGAAAATTAGGCTGATAGTAAAACATAATCAAGTCCTCTCTGACATAAATTTGTTGGTTGGTTGGTGCTCTTGATTTCCCCATTTTACAGATGAGGTAACTGAGGCAAACAAGGGTCACATGATTTGTCCAGTGTGAAACAGCTTGTGTCTGAGATAGGATTTGAACTCTAGTCTTCATGATTCTAGGCCTGACGCTCTCTCCATTGTACCACTTAGATGCTTCTATGACGATACTCCATTCACAACCATTTTCTCCTCCCAACTGAAAGATCAGTATGCAAGAGAAATTCAGACTCACCACAAGCTCACTTGAGGTGCCTAATCAAATTCCCTTTTGTTGTCAGAGAAAGGAAATCGTTATGGCCCGGTGAAGAAGGGACTCTGAATTGGCAATGGAGAGACTAGGATTCTGGAGTTATAAGAATGTTGCAGTAAGAAAAAAATAAAAGTTAAAGAATGAACTAATTTTAAAGAGGAACCTAGTGATTCCAGAAGGCTTTGGGGGATATATTTTTGAGGACTTAAAATACCTTGGAGTCATGACAACTCAAACATAGCTTTTTTATGAGTAATAGATGTGATTCATTCTATCATAAGGTAAAATGTCTATGCCCAAAGCACAGATTTATTTTCACTTTCATTCTTATCTTCGAAAAACAGTCCACTCATAGCAGCCCCCTTTGTCTGGGATGGGCTCCTAAGTTCTCTAGCATGTATTAAAACAAGAAAAAGAGAGGAGGGTATTGAAGATGTTCTCTCAGCCAGGGGCACCCTGTTAACTTCACCCTGTGAGTAATTGACTGATTTTTCTTTTGATAAAACTAAACATAGGTTTTTAAAAAATGGCTTCAAAACAAACTTTGGATCCATAAATCCTTTTCTCTTCTTTATTTCCTCCCCCATTATTTGAAGGAATCCTTGAGAATTTAAAAAAAAAACCAACCAAAAAAAACCTTCTAGTAATGAAATGCACTTAAATAGGTGGGGAAAATGTAAGATTCCATTTTTTGACACTCAGCTGATAGGAAGCATTGTCTCTGAAGGGCCTATTCAATCAAAAGCCTGAAATACTGAAATAAGCAGTGAGCAGGAGTTGGGGAGAAGATTTTCATCAAAGCACAATCTTCTGGGTGAGCTACTAGACTAGATTTCTTTTGGTTGTAGGTAATGTCTGTTTCTATAGGAACCACAGTAACTTTATCTCTTAAGAGATGTCCATTGCATTTGGTTCAGGTCCAAAAGATATTTATGTCAAGGTGTTCTTAACTTTCAGTCTATGACCTTCCTTAAATTTTTTTGATAGCTGTATTTTAGTATAGTTGGTTTTCTTTCTAATTTTGCCTATTTTCACTTTCTACCTTTAAAATACATGATTCTAAGAATTTCATAGGCTTTGCCAAAGTGTAGATGGGGTCCATGGTACCAAAAAGATTAAGAACCTCTTATGTGGAGGGCCCCCAGGTCTGTATTTAATTAGCTAAGATTATTTTTGGAAGGGCAAGATTAATAACAGCAGCTTTGGTGATAGAAAATAGGGAGGAAAAATGAACCTTGGATTTGTAATCAGAAGGATGGAGTTAAAATTCCTGTTCTATCACCACCTGCTGTATCTTTGACCTTAGAAAAATCACTTATCCTTTCTGGGTCTCAGTTTCCTCACTCTAAAAATAAGGGCACTGGGCAACATGACATCTGAGATTCCTTCTCAGTTTAAATGTATCATTCTGCAAATTTGGCCTGCCTTTGAAATAGTGTGGTGTGATGACTAGGGGAATAGTCTCAAAGTTAGAACAATTTGTTTTCAAGTCTTACTTCTGACATGTATTGGCCATGTAAACTTAAATAACAAAGTGGAGGCCCTGACCTCACTCCAAGGAGTACATAACCACTCAGTCACAGGAGAGGAAGATGGGTCATTGCCCATCCAAAAGAGACAATCCTGGGTTTGTATCCTAAACAACTATGCCATTCCCCTCCCTCCATTACACAAGCTCTGGGTCTCTCCAGGAATACTAGCCTTAAAGAGCAGTTATAGGTATATGCTAACTGCAAATGCAGCCCTTGAACACCATAGTAGCAGCTGAACAAGTGATTAGGAAAATCTGAATGTGGGTCCCCATACCACCCCTACCCCCTCCCAGTCTGCATATTTGTCTCCTGTCCTTCATATAACTTTGTGGTTACTACACCAAAGTCCAGGATGCGCTAAGACAACAAATGGTTAATAAGAGCCATGGATTTCCTCTTTTGTAGGCCTTATTATGTTATATCCTTCTCCAAACTCACTGCTCTTTCAAGCTTCCCTATTACTGTCAATGGTATCCAGTATTTCCAGGTATGAAAGATTTCAGCCTCAATGTCATCTTCTCTTCCTCACTCTCATTTGCCCCCCATATTATTTTATCAAATGAGTTTATATTTGTAAAGTGTTGAATACAATTCCTGGCACACATAGGTGATACAGAAATGTTTATTCCCTTCCTTTCCACCTATGTAGCTGAACCATATTGTTTCTACCTCTATAATGTCTCTTCAGTATGATTCCTTCTTTTTGCTGATGTAGCCATCCCTTGTTTAGGCCCTCTTCATGAAACTGTGTGGTGGACTTCTTGTCTGTATCTTTCTTAGAAGGCAGTGTGGCTTAGGGAAAGAGAGCTGTGTTCAAATGTCACTCTGACATATACTGGCTGTGTTACCCTGGAGAAGTCATTTAATCTCTCAGTGGCCAAGGAAAGTCTCTAAGACTATAAATTGCAGAGGAAATGAAGATCTGTGTTAATAGATATTTTCTCATCCGGAAGTTCCCTATACCAATTAAATCACAGATCCAGTTCATATTTTGTAAAGTTGTGGTAAGGATTAAATTAAATATTATGTGTAATATATAACACAATGTTGTAATAGCCTACACAGCATTTCACTTATGTTCAGCTCCTATTTAAGTCTATTCAAGTAGATTTCAGCATGATAGCTCCAACTGTTACTCCATTGAAAAATCCAAAATGATCTCAAAATTGTTATATCACACAAACTCTCGTTCACCTGTATAGTATAAATGGGACTGAGACCCATATGGTATAGTTGAAATAGACTCTACTCTCCCTTTTTAGATATCACATATTTCTCCTGTTCACATGATTAGTGATCCCGCCCCCCAAAGTCACACAAATCAATCAATGAATTAATAAGTATTTATAGAGCACTTACTATGGCAAAGAAAACCTTGGGCTGCTTTTAGAGTCAAGAAGACCTGGGTTCCAAAGAGGTCAAAGAAAAGAGAAAAAGACCTATTTGTATGCAAAATATTTATAGCAGCTCTTTTTGTGGTGGCAAAGATTTGGAAATTGAGGGGATACCCATCAATTGAGGAATGACTGAACAAGTTGTGGTATATGATTGTGATGGAATATTATTGTTCTATGAGAAATAATGAGCAGGATGGCTTCAGAAAAACCATCCATCCTATATGAACTGATGCAAAATGAACAGAACCATGGGATGTTATATGCAGTAGCAATACTGTAATGGTGATCAACTGTGGAAAACTTAGCTGTTGTGATGAAGGCAAGGATCTATGGCAATTCCAAAGGACTCATGATGAAAAATATTATCCATCTCTAGAGAGAGAACTGATGAACTCTGTGTGAAGATTGAAGCATTCTTTTTAAACTTTCTTTATTTTTCTTGGTTTCTGTGTGTGAGTTTGTTTTCTTTTACAGCATGGCTAGTAAGGAAATATTGTTTAGCATAGCTTCATATGCGATTGATAGCATATTTGCCTTCTCAAGAGAGGTAAAAGGGAGAAAGAGAACTTAGAACTTTAAAGTTTAAAAAAAGAATGTTATTTTTTTAATGTAATCAGGAAATATTTAACAACAACAACAACAACAAAAACATGTCCATGTCCACGTCTGTAGCCAAACAGGCATTCAAGAAGGATCAGATGCGTCAATTGATGCAATACATTTTTATAATTTTATATAATTTCACATAAATTCTCCTTTCTGTGCAAATGTACTTTAAATGTAAATAATGATAAACAGTATAACTTTATTTTGAAATTAAAATTTCATTCTACTAGATTTTCTTTACTTTGTGAATAAAAAATGCATTGCTTCAATTGATACAACTTTGTCCTTTGAGGTATTCTTAAATTCTAGTCCTTCTTTTAAGCATTCATTACATACTAGAAACTTTTTTAAATACTGGAAATATGAAGAAAAGCTAAAATATTATTCTTGTTTGCTAGGAGCTCACATTCTAATGGGGGAGACAATACAAAAAAATTGTACATACTGTATCTATTTATCCATCTATTTATATCTATGTATGTATATATATGTATATATGTATGTATAAGAACATACATATATGTAGATACACGCATACATATATACATATATGTGTATATGTGTGTGTGTATATATATATATATATATATATATATATATATATATATATATAACCTAAATGGAAGAAACTATGAGAGAATCCATGAGAAGTTTTCAAAGTGCCTTTTTCCTGCTTTCCATGTGTCTACACCACAAATAGTATGGTTCTTTTTTGTACTTACTCATCTTTGTACTTACTCCCAGCTTTCTCAGTCAGTGGATTGGAGCAGGAGACTAAACTCTTTTAAAAACCTATTCACCAGGATGGGAGGTGGGGGTGGGGAACTAGATAAATACAGTATATCCTCATTAATACTGGCCTGGGCAAAAGTTGACCTTTTCTTACTATCTCTGAAAAAAATAAAATTAACAGTCTAATAATGTAAACTGAATAGCAGAGCGGTGTGTTTAACCAAGTTAATGGAACAAGTGTTTTGTAAGGGCTTTGACACATTAATTTGCTCCCAATTATAAAAGCTGCTGGATTTCACCTCAGAAAGCCATTTTTAGGCAGTTGTCACACTAAGATCCTATTATCCTAAGTAATAAAACTGTACTTCTCTTAAGATATTCCATAATTCAGACTGACTTCCCTTCTGATTAATGAGAATAAGTGAGGTCATACTGATTACCCCAATGTGATTAAAAGAGAATAAAACCAAGATCAATGTCATTCAGCAAGCACTTATCAAGTGCCTCCTAGATGCCAGAACAGTTCTAGACACTGGGGATCCAAGGGAAAAAAATGTAATGGCCCCTGTTCTCAAGGAGTTTATATAAAATAAGAGAAGAACAAGTTCCAGCTGTTAAATCAAATGAGATTGAAGGATAATCTATAGCTTTACTTAGGGAGACTAGATCTATAGCTCTTAGAAAAGTTTTCTGGTGATAATTCAACTTGAAATAATGCCAACAAGTTTATATTGGTATCCCCCTATTTGTAGCTGAGAAAGCTGGAAATAGTGCACAGAATGAATCCTAACTATAAGGCAAACTGACATGAACCAAATGTTCATGATAGGTCCACCTACTCTTCACAAATGGAACCAGACTAGGAACAGTAGGATACTTGCCCATCGCTAATTTTAATCTGCTTTATTGACATTCTTCCTGATTCGATTGGAGATGGCAGAAGAGGTTCATTTAACATTAACATTAAACACTACAGGATAGATTACAATGGCTAGGGACCTCTGGGGGAAAACAAACAGTGGACTGTTTAGTTTAACAGATGCTCTGATGGATGGTTAATTGTATCATACAAGTAGTCGGCAGGAATATCTCCAACTATAAACACATACATACGTATTATTTGTATATATGGAATATTTGAATAAAATTCATTGTAAGAGGTGGAATTGGTGCTGTGTCCTTCAGGCATTTCACGAAGTAATTTGGTAAAATTGACTTCTACCTAATCCACACTATGCTCATTTCTTCAGCAACATTTTATCTGTGGGTTGTTGTTGAGACATTTTTACTATTTACCAGATGGGACAAGACTTTACATAACTTAAAACATCTGCTCTCCTAGCAGTCCAATATGATAATGTATTTATGTTCCAGAATTACCCTATTCATTTCTTTTCAAATGATCATTTTAAAATATTGTAGTATGGACAAGTTTACACATTAATTGCCAGAGACATTTAACTCTTTCCCCCCTTTTATTATTATATTTTCATGTTTGTCTTAATTCTGGATAAGCCATATTGTGAGTCATGACTAGCATGAAATATCTGGATATTCCTCCCACTTTTGGAATGTTTGATATGGCAAATTAGTTGTTGTTTATGTCACCCCTGCCTTCATATAGATACCTGTTTACATTCATTCAAATGTAAACATAAAATACAGGAAATCATTTCAGATAATGCCAGGAATCTGAATAAGCTATAAGAAAGAGTTTTTGTGGAATAGTGATCATCGCATTGATGATTCCTTGAAGAGTCATCTCCATGACAGCATTTATTCTTAAAGAAATGTTAAGTGGGAAGACGTACTTTTCAAAAACATGGGACCTCTCAGTTTTTGTGCAAGAGCGGCTTGCAAAGAGCCTGGGAAATTAATGTCCTTCTGCTTGGTTAATGGAGATGTCATACATGATAGCAGTGCTCTGTAGGTTTCAAATAAGCCTGATCTGTGACAAACAAATGTTCTGGATGTTTTATAATCTCATGTCAATCAATTTAGTCATGGGAGTATGAAGTGTTGTGTATTCACAATATAAGTTAAAATTCCAGAAGCTATTACACAACCCTTCTTGACCTCCTCTGCCTGGCATACAAAGTCCTTTGTGATCTAGCTCTCATCTATCTTTTAAGATCTGAAAAAGGTCAAGGTCTCCCATTGCATCCAGGGCCATCCCCAGTCATTCTGATCTATATCTCGTCACTGGACCCAGATGACTCTGGAAGGGAAAGTGAGACTGGTAACCTTGCATAGCCTTCCCTCACTTAGATCCAATGCGCTTGCAAGTTATTACATCACCTTCCTTATGTCATGGCCCTCTTCAAGAACAAAGGACAAACAACAATTTTTTAAGACTTATCAAATATTTCTCTTCTTCATATATTCTATGGTGCAAGCAAACTGGCCTGTATCACTCAATCAATCAATAAACTATGTTCTTGGCTCATTCTGCTCCAGCTACTTGCAGTTCCTCACTCATATGTTCCATCTCCATCTCTGTGACACGATATCTGCCACGTTTACAATGCACTCCGATTCTCCACTTCTCCGCTTTTCTAATTTGCTTCACATCTCCGCTCAGATGCCAGAACCTACATCTTTTCTTGCTAATGCGTTTTGCCAATGCCTCTCCCACCTGGACCTTGTAATCTATTTTTTGTATATTTTACATATGCATCTATGTCTACATATTGTCTTTCCCAGTAGTATATAGACTCTGAATTTAAGAACTGTTTCATTTTTGTCTTTTATCTCCAGTGTTTATTATTGCATTTGGCACTGCTGATCACCTTTTCCTCTTGGGTACTCTCTCCTAGTTCTTCTGCTATTAAGAATGTTTCTACCTATTAGGCTTTCCCTCAGTCTCCTTTGCTAGATCTTCCATGTCACTCTTATTTACTGTGGGTTCCTCCCAAGGCTCTGTCCTAGACCTCCTTTTTCTTTGTACTATCTCACTTGGGGTTCTCATCAGCTCCCAAGGACTCCATTATTATTTTAATACAGTTGATTTCCATATCCATATATCTAGCCTTGACTCTCACCTGAGCCCCAGGATGTATTACCAACTAATTGTCTTTTGATCATCTCAAACTGAATTTCTCATAGCCATCTTGAATACATCATGTCAAAAACAAAATTCTGTAATGATAATGGTAACCCCCCTAGCCATTCATGACTGCAACCTCATTGTTATCCTTGACCATCAACTTACATTCATCCCAAATATACAATCTGTTGCCAAATCTTGTATCTCCCTTCACAGCATTCCTTATATGCTGTATGTGGAGTATTTCCACTTACACATACTCTACCCTTATGTAGGTCCCCTTAACCTCTCTCCTTGATTATGCAATAGACTTTCAGTTAATCTCCCATTGGCCGACTTGCTATCCCTTGTACACAGCATCTCCCATTACTGTGTCTTTGAACCGGCTTTTCCACATGCTTGGAAGGCTCTTCCTCTTCATCTCCACCACTTTATTCCTCTAGCTTCCTTCAACATTCAGCTCAAATCACAGATTTTGCCAGAGGCTTCCTCACCAGTAACTAGGGCTTTCCTCTGTCCTTCCATTTCCTTTGTTTATATCTTATGAGTACCAAGTTATTTTCATATCTGTCTCCCTCATTAGAATGAGAACTCCTTGAAAAGAAGGAATGTTTGTGCATTTCTTAGGGCCCTCTGCAACTAGCACAGTGTCTGGCAATTAAGAATGCTTGATTTTTTTTGTTGAATGATTGAATTACTGGTAGATATTAGGTCCTTAATAAGTGCTTGGGGATTACTTGGATATGTACAAACACCATCTTAACTTTTTCCTTTCAGAATTATTCCTCTCTCCCACTTGTCAATGGCCACAAATCCTAACTATAATGTCTGGGTGCATCAATGACCATAGGTGAGATGTCTTAATATTACCATAGTAAATCTCATGATTTGCTCTACTCCACCCTGTATTTAAACCTCCTCTTATCTCTTAGCAAAATCTATAATTCTTCAGTACCTTTTCTTTTTATTTCTTCCTCCTTTCCAAGTTCATCCTACTTCTCCTATAACGAGTGAATAATTCTTAGAAAGCTGCTACCCTTCCAAGCAAAGATTGGAGACACAATGAAAAGATAGTTCTTGGAGATAGTAGACCTGTTGCCATATTTTTCACCCTTGGACTTTGGTTAGTTCTTGTTCAGGCCTATTACTCTCCTTCTAGCCCTTTGCCAATTTGCTTCTAAACCACTATAAATATTAATTATCAGAGAAAACAGGTAATATGTTCAACTGTGATCTTCTAGAAGTGACACCTCTTGCCTTTTTATGTAGTTTTTTGATTTATTTGTATTTGCTTTTATTCGTTATTTTTCTTTACTGTTGGCAGAAATGTCAAGTTATGTAGAATGGAATGGAGGTTTTTTAGCAATTGGCTTGGAAATGTTTTTATTTAGACAGGCTGTTCAGCACTCCAATTAGTCTATGAGCAGGCCATAGGATAATTTGGGCTCTGACCAACAAAGAACAATTATTGTAGTATTAGCAATTTGACATAGCAAATAAAAAATTGAAAGAAACTTTTCAATAAATGAAATTACACCATAAGATTTGAAAGAGGAAACAGGAAAAATATTTAATTTTAGCTCCTTTCACCTTAAGTTGGCTACCTTTGTTCAAGATAAATATGGGCAAGAAACTGAGAGTATTCCATTGTAGGTTTTCCACATCTGACAGCTCTGTTATACCAACTTTGACAAGGACTTTATGCACCATTGATGGATGTAGTACATAACAATGGTTATCTGTAGCCAGGAGTGCTTCTCCATTTCAGTCAGTTTTCTTAGAGAAGCATCATGGGGGGGTGGGGGAGGAAGTACAATTGTTTGCACCTTACAATTGATGTAGAAGAGGGATGGGGGAAATAATGTGTAACTATCACAGAGATTAAATGCACTTTGAGACCCCAGCATTTTCCAAGGGAAAGCCAAAGGTAAATGAGAAGAGAGGAGGTGAAAAGGAGAAAAGGAATACCATACAAATATTTTGTAGTGCATATATTTTATAAGACATCATTGCTGTTCATCCCAGATTCCAGCCTTACAGGGCAATGCAACCATTTGAAATGGATCACAGTAAAAATTTATAACTATCCAGACCATAAATAGAAATGATGAGGATAGTGAATAGTGGGTTTTTTAAAAAAGAAAAACACACTAACAAGTCTCATTTTCTGTGGGTCAAATCAAGCTCAATTTTGGGTGCCATTACTTAAACATATCTTTCAAAGGCCAATCTCTGAACAGGAAAGCCAGAGGATTAAAAGATTTATATTATTTCTTGAAAATTGAGTAGGGTAAGATTCTTCTATTCTAAATGAGAAAAAAAATCTACTCTCTCACTGTAGCCAGATATGTCAGATTATACTTATTATATATTGCATAGTTATTAAATATACAGGCATCTCCTTATACAGAAGCTCTGACTTGCACAACTCTTTCTACTAAATCTTCCCAAGTGCTTACACAATTGTCATCCTCTAAGTCATATCAGTCATTATTATCAGTACCTTTTTTTTTCCATTAATCCTAGGTGACACAGAATCTCTTAGACTGAATTTTCTTGGATTTGATAAAAAATTAAAATTGAGTTCAGAAAAAAAATCTGGGGCTACACAACACTTTGCCCAGAAATAGATCTTTTTGGAGATATTCTTTCCACTATCTATCAATATATAAAAATACCAACTGGTAATCCCCTCTTTCAAATGCATTTGTAATCTATTTATTGAACTGAATGGAAAGCCAAATTATCTTATTTCCTACTGTGCTTTGGAGAAGAAAGGGACTTGCTCCTTAAAACAAGCCCCCCCTCTTTTTATTGCTGATAGTTTTCTAGTGATTTTGCATGATTGAAAGTCATAGAATGCTATAGTCTCTGAAGAGATCTGGTTGAGATCACCCAAAGGGAAATGAAGAGGTTCTTAGTGGACATGAGTAGGTTGTAATACATTACAAACAAGAAACTAAGTGGCAGAAATGTCATGAAGGATGTCATAAAAGAAGAGTCTAACTAGTAAAAATAAAAGTGGGCTGGTCATATATCAACCATAAGATTATTGTTGTTGTTGTTTGTACAGCATTCTCAAAGAAGACCAATGACATCAGGAAGGCGATGCCATGATTTGCAAGTGAATTAGATTTAAGTGAGTCAGGGCTCTGCATAATTACCAGCCTCACCCTTTCCTCTGGAACCATCTGGGTCCAGTGGCAAGGTGTAGATTAGGATGACTGGAGATGGCCCCTGATGCTGTGGGAGACTTTGGCCTTCTTAGGTTAAGGTCTTTCCCACTTCTCAGATTCACTAAAGCAAAGCCCTTTCAGTGATTAAGTTTAGGCAATGAATGAGGCAAAAATGACCTCTTTCACCCAGACAGAAAAAAAAATCAATCTGGGAGAGAAAGACCCTTAGGATTTTAGGCCAAAACAGAAACAATTGCTGTTTACACTCACTCTGAGCCATCAGGGCCCAAACAGTGACCAAGTGAAGCTTGGACTGGGACCTATTGTTGGCCAATCAATAAGAACCAGAGTGATTCGGGTTTAAGGCTAAGTCCTTAAGAAAGAAATCTAACTTGTAAACCCCAAAATATCTAGCAAGGTTTTGTTGATCAAAATTTATATTCCTTTGCGAAGACTACCTGAAGGTAAGTGTATGATACTTTATGTGGAGAGAGGGAGAGAAAGGATGGAGGAAGGGAATAAGGGAGGGAGGAAGGGAGGAAGAGAAAGAAGGAGGAAGGAAGAAAGGAAGGAAGGAAGGAAAGAAGTTGTTTTACCCAACTGGAACTGGTCAGTTGGGTCCCCAGTGGGATAGCTCCTGCTATTCACAAGCTGCTGTTTGTTCTTGGTTCTTAAAGAGGACAGTATCATCAAGAAGGTGATCCCAAGACTTTCAAGTGAATTTGTTCAGCTAATGAGCAAAAAAATCAGGACCTGAACAAAAATCTCCTAACTTACAGTCCCATGTTCTAGCCACTAAACCATACTCCAATAGACTTGCTCCTTAAAAGGTGGTAATGGTCTGTGAATGTGGAAAAATGCATATACTGTCAGGTTTGATCAGGTGTGTTGTAAGGTTCCAATGAGATAATGTAAAGCATTGACCAACCTTAGAGTTCTATATAAATACATTTTATTATAATTATTAATTATTAGCCTGTAGTCACCAAAATCCCAGTGTGATGACGACTTCATATTCTGAGCTTTCTATGCGAAAGATAATTAATGAAGAGACCACATACTTCATTGATGTCTATATGACATTAATATCATATGAGCAAGGCTCCAGGATGTTGGGCAGATGCCCTATAGTAAATTCATGGAATAAAATTAAGGTTGCATAGGTGAAATGCAACCTATCTCATTGGTGAGAATTCCACATCAACGAAATATGAAATCCACTGGTGTATCTCCAAATAGGGAAGGGAGACAGGAGAACATTGTAGGACAAAGCAGGTGGGGGGGGGAGACCTTTTCTTGCTTAGCAAATTTTTCCTTCAAAATAGAAATGAAGAAATTTCAGAACTTCGGTGGTAGCCAGAGTCAAGTCATGGATACTCATTGTTTTTGAAAGCACCAAATAGAGAGGAAAATGAATGCATCAATCTTTCTATATCGATGCATCTCCTCAAAAATAGAGCTAATCTTTCACTTCAATCTACTTTTCCACTCATCCACAAAAAGGAGAAATCAGAATTAAGGCCCTAGAGTTGAAATCTATTGTATGTCCCACAACACTGCAATTGGTCCCTCGATTCAGAGCAAAATGCCAGCCACATTTCCACCTTCAGAAAATAAGAGCATAAGATTTTTGGAGCAGCCAACTAAATAGAACTGTGGCAAGCAGCTGTGAACTGTCTCTTTCAGCACCTGACCTCCTCAGTGTCTTAATAAAGTAACCCACAAAGTGTTATTCTCTCATCAGTGCCAAGATTTATTTGTAGAGTGATAAATAAAGCTATTTTCCAAAATGGGGGATATTGTGCATTGCTCTGCTCAGACTGACAGTGCTGTTATGGGGCAGGAGACAGGCAGGAAAACACTAGCCTGTTACTTCCCCCTGTGACCACCACTAGTAGAAGAGATGTAATGAGATTCCAAATTAGATTGCTGAACCTTACAGACAAGGTGCTTCACATCTGTGAGATGTTCAGTTTGACTTTATAATGAGTTCACCTAGCAGAATGAGCCACACTTGAAATCAAATACTTTGCATGCGGGATGAAATAAGTGGGGATCAATCATAGTCAAGGAAGTAGCAATTGCTCTGAATATAATGATGTACTGAGCTTAAAAAGGGGTTGGGGTTAGCAGGTAAATGGAGTTCAAGAAGGACCAGTTCAGAAATTGGGATATCAGATAGAGGCAGTGAGATTCACACTAGCACCCTGCTGCCAGGAGAGCCCTGAATGTGTTAGCCTGAGCTAAAACTTCTGCAATATGACAGTGAGTAAGAATAGGACCCACCGGACTCAGCTAAACAGACAAACAAAAGCAGCCATCGGCTTTACCTCTTATATCACAATTTCCTGACTATCTTTTCCTGGGCTACTTTTATCCTGTGGCAGCACAAAGGCACACACTTTGACACTGAGATTGCTTTGTTGTTGTATGCATCCTCCATACTTCTGTAATACCAAACAGAGCCCCCTCCCCTTCCCCAACTCCATAGCAGGACTGATTGCCTCCCACAGATACTCAATATCTGCCTTAGGAGTAACTTCAGCCCAGCAAGTGTCTGAAGAGCAGCAGACGATGGCAGAGGTATCTGGAATGTTTAATTGAATAGCCATTTATCTCACAGAAAACAAAGAAGCTAGCCAACCATGTAGGACTACATGGATGGACAAGGCTATCCCCCCCAGCTTCTCTTACCCCGGCCTCTCTGCCATGATTAGGACACCTGCCAGGGTTAGGGTATGGCCCTAAGGAAGAGATCAGCTGCTGGAAATAATGCTGGATGCCCCAGGTGTGACCCACTGCCTTTCCCCCTAGAACCAACATCATTACCTGTTTCACTGTCTAGCGGGGAAGTGTCACTGGTGGCCTCATTAACAGTGGATAGCACAGAGAGCCATAGTATAACTTTTGGCCTTTCAGAAGTATTTGAAGCTTATATTAAGGGGGGGGGGGGAAGGGAACAGATGTCATGACTCACCTTTTTCTTTTTTTAATCCTGAGACTGTCACTCATAAGATTCTGAATAGAATAAAACAGAGCCAATGGGAAACTGTCTAAAACCTAATCTAAGTGGGGAAGCTGGTCTGTAAGAATCATTGCTTTTGTAGGTAAGGACTGAGACCCTGATGACCTTCTCTTCTACCTTCCCTTTAAAAATCTGGTTTTTATTTGATGTAGCTTTCTGGCTGAGGCCAGCCCTAGCTTCCATCCACCATTCTTCTAGGCTAGCCACTGGCATGGCTTTGTTTTTTGGCCTGGGGCTGCCTTCAGGAGTTCTAATACAGTCACAGAAAAGCAAAGAGCTAGTTTTTCAACCTAACCACTCTTATCTGTGTCTGAAGATTGAAATGCTTTGCTTTAGGGGAGAGAGTAGTTACTGCCCCACCTAATATTCTTTTCCTCCTCCAGAGTATAGGAATGAACTGGTATAAAGATTTTTTGAGGGGCAATGTGATGTTGTGGAGAGAACAATAGATTTGGAGTCAGAAAGATTGCTTTAAATACTGCTTTAAATATCCAAGTGGGTGACTCTGGAGAAGTCACTTAACCTCCGCTTGCCTTGGTTTCCTCATTTTTAAAATGGAAATGATAACATCACCTACTTCTGAGGGTTGTTGTGAGGATAAAATGAGTTAATATCCACAAAGTGATTTACAAGCTTTGAAACTCTCTATAAATGCTAGCTATTGCTGGATTTGAAGTTTTCAAAAGTTCATTCCAGCTTCATTTACAATCCTCTGATACTATGAATTAGACCTAAACAATTGCCTTAAGGTGTTATTAATTATATTCTCCCCAAAGCCTTAACATAATAATATCCACATTTGATTATTGGTTTGTGATTAATAATCAATCAATGTGTTTTTATTGAACCCTTATTACACATCAGGTATCATTCTAGGTACTAGTGATATAAATGAAACCACACCTGCCCTTAAGGAATCTGTATCTATCACAAATCCTTTCACCTAAATCTCACAATAGCCCTGTGATCGAATTGTGATCATATTTATAAAGTACTTAGCATAGTGGTTGGCACATAATATGTGTTATATAAATGCTTATAGACGTCCTCCTTCCCTTCAAAGTGAAGTAGGTTATTCAAGGATTCTTATAAACAGAGAAGTAAAATTCACAGTCAAAGAACTGATCTGTCTAAGATTACCAGCCAGTCACTTAACATGCATGTGTATTAAGTACCTACTATGTGCCTTATAAGCATGCACTTAGCACCTACATATCCCCAGCATAACCAAGCCAGAGCTATAGCCAAAGTCTCCTTCTATCAGACCTACCACATTCATTGCCCTACATCATGTTAACCAATGCTTAGCATATTAAACAATGAAAAGTACCATTCCATTTCATACAGGCACTCAATTAGTAGGCACTCCACTATGCAACTATATATTCCCTGCTCTTAGGGAGTTTATATTTTCCATCAGAGATACAGAAATGAGTTCAGAAGTTGACACTGGGTAAAAAGACTTATGGGTGAATGCTTAAAGGGGCAATTTTCTTTTCTCATTGTACTTTTTTTTCTGATTTGCTTTTCATTTACTTCTCCTGCTCTCCTTGAATCTCTTTGTCTCATTCTTTGACTGTCTTAGGGGAGATGGTGTGCACTTTTCCAACTTGAATCTCATTTTGTTATTCACTGCCCATGTTTTTTATTCCTAAGGGCAAAGGCAAGGCTGGCATTCTTGTGTGCATGGCTGATAAAGGCTTTAGAAAAAGAAATAATGAGACAGAGACCAACAGAGACCCACAAAATACCCAGCACAGAAGTAACAGAAAAATGATGTTATCTTAAAAAAAGAAAGCTTGTCATTATATATGCTTAGGATGTGGTTCTGTGTCTGAGTAGCCAGGCAGACAGGCAGGGAACATTTATTGAGCACCCATGGTGTGCAGAGAGGATTGTCTTAGGCACTAAGGAGAATTAAATGGAACACGGGCATTTACTATTTAATAGGAGATGTGGGACAAAAACTAATGAGAAGAAATAAAATCACTGAAATTGAAACATATGCATAACTAATTACAGATCTATGTAGCACAAACTGGGTTGCTACAGTGATTTGAGTAGCAAGAAAGAATCTGCTGAGGTTTTTCCAGGAAGCCATCACAGGGGAAGTGAGTCTTGAAAAATAAATTGAAATTCAACTCGTATAAGTGTACCTCCTGGAGAAAGATCTAAAATACAGATATGTAGAGAATTGAGAGTCTCGAATAAAGATGCTTGTAGCCCTCTCTGTTGTATGACTCCTACTGCACTGATTCATAGGTCTAGGGCTAGAAGCCCTAGTCCTAATCCTCTCATCCCTCCCACCATTTTACAGTTGAGAAAACTGAGGCCTAGAGAGGGGAAGTGACTTGGTTAAAGTCACAAAGGTAGGATTAGTTGCAGATCAAGGATTTTAACTCAGATCCAATAGCACCAAGGTCATTACTCTTTATAGTTACTCATTTCAGATTTGCTTTTATTCCTCAAATCTCAGCTTTTGGAGTGTGTGTGTGTGTGTGTGTGTGTGTGTGTGTGTGTGTGTGTGTGTATCTGTCTGTCTATATCTGTGTATTCATTTGTTGGTCTGTGTTTATAGGATGTAACTGCATGTTATGGGTTAGAATTGAGAGACAGGTTAATGCAAAAGGCTGGTTCATTTTCTACCCTGTTGTCCTTCTTCTTATCTCTGCATATTATTTTTCCATTCTCTAAGGCTAGTCAACTTGAGGCCATCATGGAAGCTTCAGTTTCCCTCAGCTCCTATGTTCATCCAACCAATTAACTAATTTTGCTTAATCTTCCTGAAAAAAAAAATCTCTTGGCTTCAGTCCTTTCTTACTATTGCAATGATCCCCATTCTAACCAAGGTCTTTATCACATTACATCCGGGTTACTACAATTGTCTTGTGACTGATGTCCCTGGCTCTACTTTTCATGCTTTCCATGCTTCCATCTTATACATTGCTGCTGCCATTTTTTGGGGGGAGGTGGGACGTTAAGGTAGGGTGGTGACTAGAATTATAACTTCATAAGTGTAAGTAATTTTGAAATAAGAAACTTCTGTTTGCATCAACTCAGATCAATGTCTACTCTGGAACTTACATTTTTAGAAAGTTGTCTGGGTTCACTGAAAAGTAGGAACTTGCTGAGGGGTCACAGGACTAAAATGTCCAAGAGGGGAGATTTAAGCCCAAGTCTTCCCACCTACAAGGCCAACTCTATCACCTGAGCAATGCTGCCTCTAGTTTGGTGACATATTAGTGGTTCCCAAATGTCACTTTCAAAACATCTCTGCTGTAAGTTCAATTTAAAAAAATGAAAGAAAAAACAACATTGATGACTCATAGGGTAGGAAAGGAGTATGTGTGACTGTTTCAATAGGGAAGGGCAGTGGTTTCTTCTACCAGGATGATTTGCCAGCATATTTCAGTAGCAAGGAGCACTGAAATGAATGCAGGTGATTTTAGCTCATTTTTTAGAACACTGAAATTCCAAATGGTCAATTATGAGGAAAGAAAGGGAAAATCCAGGTAAAACTTGCATTGTTTTGAGATAGCTGGGTTGGGCTGGTAAGAGGTTTCTGGGTATTTCCATTCCATCTGCTTATAGTGTGTGGTCCTAATCTAGGAAGTGTGTGCTTTGTGTTTGTTTCCCCAGGAACGAGTCTATTCTCATAGAGTCACTGCTTCTGAAAACGATGGTGAAACAACACAGGCGCCATGAGCAGTAGTTGTGTTAGCACGTGAGAATTAGTATGGTGGTATAGTAGAGAGAGCAAGGGCCCTGGGTTTAAATGTCCACCCTGACATCCCTAGGTTATGAATCTAAGAGCAAGCAGCTCTGCCTTTCATTATCTGTAAATGGGGATTACATTATTCCCTACTGAAGGATTGTTTTAAGGGAAACACTTTTAAAAACTTGTGAGTTGTTATTATTTTTAGAAAAAGAAGAGACAGAACATGGTATTTGGCAGCTCCCCACTGGAAGGTATTGAGGCACACAGTGAACTAACCTGTACAATAGGGAGGTATCCCATGACTCTAGACATATTTCAAAGATGTAATGGAGACTGCTTTGAGAATTGTCAAAACTGATGGCCACTTCTTGCTTCTGGTACTTCACATAGGGACAGATTATTTTGGCAGAAGAAACCTAGGAAATTTTAAAGGAATTACGAAGCCCTAAGAAAAATCCCTAAAGAATTGCTTATGCAATGAATGTTTTCAACACCATTGCTAATTGTAGTGGGGACTCCGGAAGAGACAGAATTAGAGAAGTAATTCTGCCTCCGGAAGAGGCAGAATTAGAGAGTAAACAATTAGGTAAAGAAGATAGTTTCTGAGAATTAGATTTAAATTTTTGTCTCATGGTTTAAGATATAGGAACAATAATAACAATACTAGTTAACATTTATATAGTGGTTACAATGTGCCAGATGATTTATAATTACTATTGCATTTGATCCTCCTAACAACCCTGGGAGGTAGTTACTGTTATTATCCCCATCATACAAATGAGGAAGCAGTGGCAAACAGAGTAAGTAACTTGCCTAGGGTCACACAGGCAGTAAGTGTCTGAGGTCATATTTGAACTCAATTCTTCCTGACTCCAGGCTCGGTGTTCTCTCCTTTGCACCATCTACATGCCTGATGGACTCATGATCAGGGAGAGGGTTTATTTAAGGAGAGTTAAAACCGACATTTTTGCCTGGAAATTGGTGAATGGAATCAAGAGGGCTTTAAACTGAAAATGGATATTGAAGGAAAAAATCGCCTACATTTACTTGTCAAATCAGTTGCCACAGAGATTAGCATATAGAACATAAGAAGAAGAATCAATAATTCTGATTAAAAATGTAATTTTCAGGAAAGTATAAAGTATAGCCAAGAAAATGGGAAGTAATTATATATATATATATATATATATATATATATATGTGTGTATGTATGTATTTACAAAGCATGGCTAATAAATAAGATAAATTTTAGATATTAATCCAAGAAGGTAAATTTCTCCCCATATGTACCATTAAGATATTTCATACACTTTCTTCAAAAGGAACACTTGTGAGAGGAAAATTAGTTTAGGGAAGCTAAACTCATAAGGAGGTGAGAAATTTGATAAAACCAAAACAAAACAAAACTCATTTAGTTGAGAAGCCAAAGAGAGGAACAACATCTAACTTCTTTCATCATTTGCTCTTTGATTTTGGTCTCTAATAAAGTAGTCCTTTTGCTTGCCAAGACCAACCTTGCTACATGCACCCTCTTTCCCCTTCTCTCCCCCTTTCTCTATCATCAATTCCTTCTTACTCTTTCATCTTTAATCTCTCACTATCTAATTGGGTCTATGATCCTATGAATACCCTATATGACTGGGTACTTGTTACCTCTGAATATGCCTATATTTCCTTCATTTGTAAAGCAAATACAAAAACAACCAAACCAAACAAAAACATACTTCCCCCCAAACCCCAAAACAGCCCCCCGCAAATGAAAACAAAACAAAACAAATACTTCATTATATCCTACGATGTCTATTTGGAATTGTCCTATTTCTCCTCCTGTTTTGGACCAAATTTCTCAAAAGATGCATAAACCATACTTTCACATTCTCTAGTCTCATTCTCTTCTAAATCCTTTGCAATATGGCTTTTGTCCTCATCAATCAACTGAAACCACTCTCTCCAAAGTTGCTAATGATCTCTTAAATGCAAATTCTAATACCATCTCCCACCCCAACCCCAATCCTCATTCTTTTTGACTGCTTTATATCATTTAAAACTGTAGATCATCACCCCCTGGAGACTCTTACTCTTTTGTGATTTTCCTCTTGTCTCACTGCTCCTTCTCAGTACTTTTTACTTAATTTATAGCCTTATCATGTCCACTAACTATAGGTGTCCAATAAGGTACTGTCCAAACCTCTCCTTTTTAAAAAAAATATACTTTCTAGCTTGGTAAACTCATTAACTTCCATAGATTCAAGCATCATCTCTACACTGATTATTTCTAAATCTATATATCTAGCCCTAATATCCAGAACTACAATCTTGATTACCAACTGCCTAGACAGTTCATCCTAGACATTCTGTAAAATCTATAATTCACTATTTCCAAAACAAAAACAATGATCTTTCCTGGAAAACCTGGCCCTGTTGTGAATTTTATTCTTACTGTTTGGGCACCACCATTTTCCCATTTACCTGGCATCAAACTTTGGCACCATCCTTGAGTCTTCAATCTTGCTCAACCCATATATCCAATTAATCAACAAATCTTACTGTTCCTAACTCCATAATATTTCCTATGCAAATCTTCTCTCCATAAACATGACTACCACTGTCACCTGTAGCATCCTAATTTGGTTCCCTCCCTCAAGTCTCTTCCCTCTCCAAACCAATCTCCACTTATCCATCAAAATGATTTTATAAAGTATAGGATTTATATGTCTCAAGTCTATGTGTCAGGGTCAAGAAAATTTTGACTTTTACAATGCTTCTATATTGCTATACTCTTTTCTTATGAAAAGAATGAGGATATGGGTTTCTTATTAGAATTTTTAAAATATAAGGTCTGTTTTTCCTACCTCTGAGGAATATAAATTAATGAGTATTTCTTGCTGTAAGATATACATGAATACATGCACACTCATACATATGTGTGTGTATGTGTGTGTGTGTGTGTATGTGTGTGTGTAAACATGTACATACAAGATGGTGGCATAATGGATAGAGCACTGTGCTTGGAATCATGAAGGCTTGAGTTCAAATCTGGCTTCAGACAGTTACTAGCTATATGACTGTGGGCAAGTCACATAACCCTGTTTGCCTCGGTTTCCTCATCTGTAAAATTAACTAGAGAAGGAAATGGCAAACCACTCTAGGATCTTTACTAAGGAAAATCATAAATGGGACCATGGAGAGTTGAACATGACTAAAAAATAACATATATACTTTCCATATGCATTTATATACATACCTTTACGTGTGTAAATATATATGTGCATCTATATACACACAAATATTTATACATTGCAATACTAATGAGTGGGTCTTTTATCTCTCTGTTGTTGTTTAGTTCAGTCGTGTCTGATTCTTTGCAACCCTGTGAACCTCTGTCCATGGGGTTTTCTTGGCAAGATACTGGAAAGGCTTGCCATTTCCTTCTCTCCCCTGACTCACTGATCCATTCATAAATGAAGATTAAGTGACTTGATCAAGATCACATAGCCAGGAAATCTCTGAATCTAGATTTGAATTCAGGTCTTCTTGACTGGGGCCCAAGACTCTATCCACTGTGTCACCTATCTGCCTCCTATATCTCTGTTAGGAACTTTTGAATGGGAAGTTTATCCCTCCTCTCCTCTTGAATCTGAGGTACCATTTTACATATAGAATTCCAAGTGAGAAGAAAGAACTAAACAGACAACCAAATATGAGCACTTATATTAGATGTTGGATCCCTTTGCTTAAGAGAATAACCCAAAGCTATTCTTCCAGTACTTGATGGATAATTGGCATATATCTGGTAAGTAACCAGATGATGAACCTTATTAAAAATAGATAATTTGCTCAAAAATAGAAAATTTACTCAATAATCAATAACATAACTAGCCCTAATATCCAGTACTGTCCCATACTGCCCCACAGTTTACAATATCCTTGATAAGATGATCCCTTCACATCCCCCTTATTGCCTTTCCATAGGCAATTAAGGAACATTTTGTTCACATATTCTTACTTTTCTCCTCCCACCTTAACCACTTACTGTTGCCAAAGATCATAAGGTATATATCTGGAAGCAAAGGTACCATATAACATCTCATTCTCCACCAGTAATCATCCTGGAATCCCTGAAAAGAAGGGGATATTTTTTAACACACTGTTGAAATAAGACTTCTACTATTCAATAGAGAAATCTGGGAAGCCAAGGGAAATCTTTGGAGCTGCTACACCACACCATCATCCCAATCTGTGCCCAATTTTAGATGCCTGTAGTATCATCCAACTTCTATCTGTCTCTAGTCACTCATAAAGAATATTCTTCAACAAATCTCCTTCGCACACATAAAGTTTGTATGCCTTTTCCTGTCCCTAGTGAGGACACTTGTGTTGCCACTAAATCATTCATCTGCAGAGATATTTATTGCCAAATGAAAGAATTGGAATGGACAGGAAGAACTCATCGAAGCTCCTAATCTCTCAATTTCTAAAATTCAGGGACCCTCATTTCAATTATTATCAAGTCATCAATCTACTCATTAAACTCCTGTGGCTCTCTATTATTCAAGGATTAAATGTAAATGCCTTTGCTTGGCTTTTGGAAGTCTTTATCATATGGCCCTTTCCTAACTTATTACACATTACTTCCCTCCATAGTTTTTACAGATCAGTCATTCTGGTCTACATGCTGTTTTTCACACATGGTGTTCCATCTTCCATCTCAATCCTTTTGCTCTGAATTTTCCCTGTTCCTACAGTTCTCTTTTTCCTTGCTTCCAATTCTTAAAATCCCTGACATCCTTCAGTTTCTATTCTACTTAATAAAGAAGGCTTTTCTTGGTTCCCTCTCCTCTCTGCAAGCTGCTAATGTCTCCCCCTCCATACTCACTTTCCTTCTATCTTGTTTATATCTTGTATGAACTTTTTTTCATACATACTGTATTTACTATTAGAATGAGAGCTTCTTTTGGAAAGTGACTAATTTTGCTTTTTCTTGTATTTCCAATTAATCATTGTATAAAGTGTGCCTTGAACAGAAGAGTCAGTGTAGGTTCCATACCTGCTTGTTAATTGATAGATCTAACCCTCATTTTGGTTCCATGTCTATGATTTTGTTGGTGTGCTTCATCAAGAAACTCTCTATAAATTTAAATCTATAACTGTCCTGCAGTTTTTTTTTAAACAAATACTTTATTAACTTCTGTTTTACATCATTCATTTCCGCCAGATTTTGAGTTACAATCATTTTCCCCCCATTATTCACCTACCCAACCTCCCAGAATAGCAGTCCCACAAGATATCGCTTCCTCCAATCTGCTCTCTCCCATACCTTCTCCCATACCCCCATCGACTTTTCCATTAGAGGAAGATGAATCTTTGTGTCCCAATGCCTGCACATCTTATCTCCCAATTATAGGCAAAAGAGTATTAATAATAGTATTTATATATATATTTGAAACATTTAATGTTACGACCTCGAATTTCAGATCCATTTCCTTCCTCCCTTGTCACCCATTCCTTCTTGGGATATAAGTAATTCAGTATATGTTGTACATGTCTAGCTATGCAAAACATTATCATAGTAGATATATTGTACAAGGCTGCTTATAATTCCCTCCCACTCATCCCACCCCCCACCTGGTCCATTCCCTACATGATCCTGTCCCTCTTCTATAGTGGGTACTTCCAACCTCCCCTCACCCCAAGGATGCCCTCCCATCCATCATCCCTCCTCTCATCCCCCTTCCCCCTATCCTGCTGCAGGTTGAGATATCCCATTTAGTATGTATGTCATTTTCTCCCTGAACCAAATTCAATGTGAATGTGGTTTTGCCTTTTTAGCCTTCCTTATTCTCCCCCTCCTTTGCAACCACTTCCCCTACATGAGATAGTTTACCCTACCATGTCTCTCCCCATCTCCTCTTGCCACTTTCCTCTCTCACCTCATAATTTCATCCCTTGAGTATTCTCCCTTCCCAAACAAATTCAACCTATGCCCCTATCCATATATAACTGTAACCATATACACACACATTCACATATGTATTCATATGACCACACCCCCTTCTTCCATTATTTTCATAGTGAGAAAGATATCATCAGTCACAGATATTGCTTTTCCATATAGGAATGTAAATAGTTCAACTTTGATAAGTTCCTTTTGATTTCTTTTCCCTGATTACCTTCTCAGGCATCTCTTGCTTCTTGTGTCTAGATGTCAAATTTTCTATTCAACTCTGGTTTTTTCCTCAAGAATGCTTGAAAGTCCTCTATTCCACTGAATGACCATCTTTTCCCCTGAAACAAAATACTCAGTTTTGCTGGGTAGGTGACCCTTGGGTTCATTCCCAGTTCTTTTGCCCTCTGGAATATCATATTCCATGCCCTTCGATCCCTCAGTGTAGAAGCTGCCAGGTCCTGGGCTATTCTGATTGTGTTTCCACAATATTGAAATTGTTTCTTCCTGGCTGCTTGGAGTATTTTCTCCTTGATCTGGGATTCTGGAACCTGGCTATAATATTCCTGGGAGTTTTCTTTTTGGGATCTTTTTCAGGAGGTGATCTGTGGATTCTTTCAACCTCTATTTTGCCCTCTGGATCTAAAACATCAGGGCAGTTTTCCTTGAGAATTTCTTGAAGGGTGATTTCTAGGTTCTTTCCTTGATCATGGCTTTCAGGTAGTCCAATAATTTTTAAATTGTCTCTCCTGGATCTATTCTCCAGGTCAGTGGTTTTCCCATGAGATATTTCACATTGCCTTCTAATCTTTCATTTGTTTGGATCTGCTTAACAGCATCTTGATTTCTCATAAAGTCACTAGCTTCCATTTGCTCCAGTCTAACTCTGAAGGAATGAATCTCCTCAGTGAACTTTTGAGATTCTTTTTCCATCTGGCAAATTCGACTTTTTAAGGCATTCTTCTCCTCATTGCCCTTTTGGGCCTCCTTTGCCATTTGAGTTAGTCTATTTTTTAAGGTGTTGTTTTCCTCAGTCAGGCTGTTGACCCTCATTTCATACTTTTCCTGCATCCTTCTCATTTCTCTTTCCAATTTTTCCTCCACTTCTCTTATTTGATTTTTAAAGTCCTTCTTAAGGTCCTCTATGGCCTGCAACCCGCTCATGTTTTCCCCTGGAGCTTTTGGAGCAGGACTTCTGACCTCACAGTCCTTTTCCCGCTCTATGCCCCCAAAATAGGAGTCTAGGGTTGCATTTTTCTGTTTCCTTTGCCTTGGCATGTTGCCACTTAATTGCTTGACTTTTGGGCTTGTTGCCACACTATGGCTTTAAGGCCAGATAGAGGAATTTTCGTCCCGAACGTGTGGGGGGCAACTTCCGTTTCTGGCAAGCTATAAACCCACCCACAACTTCCACCCTAGATCACAATCCAGATCCAGGAGGTTAAAGCAAGAGCGATTACCCCCCAAGACTGATCGCTGGATCTCCCCACGATTTGTAGGCTGGGAGCCGGAAATGCCTCTGAAAACTACACAGTGGCGTGTCTCCTCAGCAGCTTCTAGCCCCCAGGGGAGGGAGCTGACGCATTCCCCAAATACAGGTCCCAAAGTCCATAGGACACTAACCTCTTACTTTGTCCTAGGCAAGTCTATGTTGATAATTCTGGCGTCTCCACAGTTCCTGGTGTTCTGGGGTTCCTCCAGCCGGCTGCTGGCCCTGCCGCCCTGGGGCTAAAACCTCGGCTCAAGTGGACCTGGGCTCGGCTCGGCTCCTGCGCCCTGCGCGCTGCCGGCTCCCAGACCACTGCGCTGGTCCTTCCTGCAGGGTGCTGGGCTGTCCTCAGCGGGAGGTTAGCTTCTCTGTGTCGTTCTGTGGGTGCTGGGGCTCCAGAAGATTTTCAGAGTCCTTTTTTACATAGTTTGTGGAGAATCTGGGGGCAGAGAGGCTTGGACGAGCTGTTTCTACTCCGCCATCTTGGCTCCGCCCCTGTCCTGCAGTTTTAAGATCTGAAGATTGCTGTTGGCACTGAGAGGTTAAATGCTTCATATGTCACAAATCTAATATGTTTCCGAGGCAGTACTTGAACCCAGATCTTCTTCCTTTTTTTTTTAACCAGATCTTCTTCCTTTTTTTAACCCAGATCTTCTTGATTTCAAAATTAGCTCTCTATCCATTATGCTATAATGAGAAAATGGAGGTAGAAAGGTTGCTTGATTGTACAATGCCACACAGGTAGGGAAAGATAGACCTGGGAATTTGGTTCAGGTTATCTAACCTCAAGCCTTCTGTTATTTGTACTGCATTACACACTATAGGGATTCTCTTGCATTTTTTTTATCTTGGACTCTGTTTCAACTTCTCCATGACTATAATGAACACTTTTGGTGAGCATGCCTTCCTTTTGATGTCTCGAATGATATGAAGAATTAGAGCACTGCCAAATAGAGTCATCACTGTGGTTATGCCTCTCAAGGAATCTTGATACTGACAGAAGTATTGGAGACCTTTGTTGGAGGACAGTATCTATAGCAGCATTCTTTCTATTGAATCAAATATTCCTCTGTACTCAATCAATGATAAGACCAAAGAAATAGTGTGTCCTCTATACCATTTGGTCAGTTGTATGACGGGAAAAAAGTGAGGTCCATTATGAAATATTGCTTTCAAAAAACCTGTGTATTTCTTTGTCCTATGTTCATCAACAATGGGATATATATATATATATATATATATATATATATATATATATATATATATATGTAATTATACTATTCTCCTAAATGTCATTTATAGATAGAAAAGGAGGAAAAGAGGTTGAATTACTGATATTCTGCCAACTTTTTTGTGAGGGGGTTATGGAGGACAATAACTTTTGAGATTTCCCCCCTCCCCATGCCATCAGATTACCTATGGATGATGAGATTTTTTTTTAGAAAATATTGCATTATATATACCAATCCTTAAAAACTTGCAGATTCTCCTGGGTAAAGTCTATTTTCACTCAAAAGAGTCTGGTTTGACTATCCACATAGGAAAAATTAAACAGTTAAAGAATGACTATAATTCAGACTACTATATACAATCTATAGTGCTTCTGTCTATCTTTCTTTCCATCGGTCAGAGTCAAACTATAGAGTTTTCTATCTATACATATATATATATATATATATATATATATATGTAAACTATTCTTTATTAGATATAGTATGTATATGTGTATAATACACTTATATGTGGCATCTATCTATCTAATCTATTAATCCATCTATCAAGCCATTGATCAATCCATCTATTGAGCCATCCATTCATATATCTATTTATCTAATATGTTAGTTGATCTATCTATCTGTAATGCCATGCACAGAAGCTTTCAAGAAGAATGCTACTGTGAACAGCTTTTAAGGTTCTGATTATACAGTATAGTGATCACTCTATTTATTCCATAACAAAAGCAAAGAATCCATAGAAAATCAAGGTATGGCATTCACAATATTACAACTTATCACAGAAAATCACAGTATAATATTCACAACATAGTCTCAAAGTAAAATAGTCAAAGTTTTCCACTTATGGGGCAAAGTCTTGATTAAGTTAACTCAATCAGTCACTTATCAGTAGTCTCCAAGTATAATAGTCAAAGTCTTCCACTCATGAGGCAAAGTCTTGATTAACTCAATAAGTCACTTATCAATAACAATATCTCAAATTATTCAAAGTACAATCAGTCACTTATTCAGCAAAGTTTTACTAAGTATCATACACAAAACCCCACCACCCCTTAGATCACTAGTAACTATAATTCCATAATTACTCAGTACCCAAAGAAAGGTCTTTTCATCTTGACTTGGGGCCTGTTCTCAGATTCCCTGCATCCCCTTCCATGGTCCCAGATTCTGCCTGGATTCACCAGATTGTCACCTGGGTTCAATGGCAGACAGCTCCTAGTTCCTTGATCAGCTCTCTGGGCAGGTTCTGCTCCACACTG
Source organism: Gymnobelideus leadbeateri (assembly GCA_011680675.1). Lineage (NCBI taxonomy): Eukaryota > Metazoa > Chordata > Mammalia > Diprotodontia > Petauridae > Gymnobelideus > Gymnobelideus leadbeateri. The sequence goes on along the minus strand of WOXC01007496.1, from coordinate 59,870 downwards.
AAGTTCACATAGTCTGGTCCATTCAGATCCTTCAACATTGCTGCTCCAGGGAATTCAAGGGTCAACCAAGCTTCAAAAAAACAGTCTCAGCATCCCAATCATGCTTCAGTCACCTGGGCTCCTGGCTCCTGGGTTCCTGGCTCCAGCTCCTGGCTCTGGGCTCCTGGCTCCTGGCCTCCTGGCTCTGGGCTCTGGGCTCCTGGGCTCCTGTTCAGAAGAAGCTCCACCACCACAAGTTTTCAGGACTCAGTTCTCCATTCTTCTGTAGCTGTTTTGCTACCAGATCTCGGTCTCAAGGAAATTCTGCCTGTGCCTCTCTGGGGCTTTTCCCTATATACACACAGCCTGTTTCAGCCAACCCCTTCCTGTTACATCAGTAACAGAAGACAGGAGTTCATACCTTCTGTTTCCCCAAGGAGGCTTGATCAGTTGCAAAGTGCTAAGTACCCGCTACTTTTGCCAACACAAAGGGATTTTCAAATTCAAAATTACATTACCATTATACTATCTATCTATCTATCTATCTATCTATCTATCTATCTATTTTATGATTTCATATTATTAGGTAAAGTAAGCTATCTACTGGTTGTCCTTTGCTCTTATTACCTCCCTGGCCCTGTTCTTTCCCATTATACATTTTCTCCAGTGGCATCCTTTATACTTCTTTTCCTATGTAATACATCACTTGCAATGCATTTTAGTCCACTCATATATGTGATGTACCTCTCCCACAGGAAAGGTCTACACTCTCTCTTGATATCCACAAAATGTAAAAAAAAAAATACTAAGAAAGCCTCTAACACATTGGGTGGGCCTACCGAGATGAATTTATGGGAGGATGTGAATGAAAACAACATAATTCAATCAACAGGGATGACTCCCAATTGTAATCTGTTTCATTGGCTATAATACTCACATCACTGTGACCATCACCCAGTTGCAACACTCCTAGAGTATTGGGGTATCACTTCCCTCTACTCAAGAGCATGAGGTTGTTCCTCTTTATTCCTGTTTGTCTTTTAGCCTCTTTTTTATCCTAATGCCTACTTTAATCCACATTTTCCATTATCCCCAGTACTCATCTTCCCTCTGAGTTTAATGGTAATAGATCTACAGTTTCACAGTCTTTTTTTTTACATCAGTGTCTTTAATACTAAAAAAATTATCAGTCAAAAAGTGTCCAAGTTCTTCTTTATGTTCTAGGTATTGTTCTTAGTGCTGTGGATGCAAATAAAAAGCAAAAATCATCCCCAATCTCAGGGAAACTTACATTCGAATGGAGCTGGGCATTAGACAACATACATAAAAATATATACAGTACAATAAACATTTATTAAGCACATATTGTGTGCCAAGCTCTATGCTAAGCAATGGCAGTAGGTTAGAAAATATGAATCAAATACAGAATAGTAGGTAAATAGCATTAGCAGAATCAGTGCTAGTAGTTAGGGAAACCAAGAAATAGTTCTAGAGGAGGTGGCATCTGCACTGATTCTTGAAGAGGACCAGGAAGTGGAAGTGAGTTTTCCAGGCATGATAGAGAGCCAGTTCAAAAGCATAGAGATGTGAAGTGCAGCTTCCATCATGTTGTGAGGAACAATAAGTAGGTCAGCATGCCTGTACCAGAAAAGTCATGGAGGATAGTAACGATTAAAGACATTAGAAAACCAGGAATGGAGCAGGTTGTAAAAAGGTTTCACAATCGCACAGAATAATTTATTTTATTATTATTATTTTTATCTCAGAGGCTATAGGAAGATATGGGGGTTTATTGAGTAGGAGGAGTGGCATGGTTGGAACTCTATTTCAGGAAAATCTCTTTGGCAATTGTATAGAATACTAAATGGAGCAGAAAGAGATTTAAGTCAGGGAGACTAATTAGGAGATCATTGTAATAGACCAGGTGACAGGTGAAGAGGGACTGAACTAAGGTAGTTATAGGGACTATCTCTTGTCTCTTTTAGTATTTCCAGTACTTAGTATAGGGCCTGGCACATGGTAGGTGATTAATAAAGGCTTATTAACTGAGTAGATGAGTAGAGAGAATGGCATATGTGTAAGATAGAAACAATTTTTGCTGAGATATTGCTGAGATGGAAACAATATTTGGCAAATGATTGGATATATATTGTGATGGAGAAGGAATCTATGATAACTCTATGGCCATGAACTTTGTTGACTAAAAGAATGGTGGTACAACATCTTTGATAGAAATAGGGAAGTTTGCAAGAAAGGCAGACTTGGCAGAAAAATATAAAGTTCAGTTAGGCATGTTGAGTTTGAGACATTTCTGAGACATTCAGTCTGAAACATCTTATAGGCAACAGGAAAAGTCATAAGACTGAAACTCTAAGAGAGTAGAGCTAGATATATAGATCTTGGAATCATGTGCAGGGAGATGGTAATTTAATCTATGAAGCCCGATGAGATAATGTGAGAGTATAGAAAAAAAGAGAAAAGAATCCAGGACAGAACTTTGAAATCTATGATTTAATCAATCTGGGTAGTCTCTTAACTAATATAGATCAACAACCCTCATTGTCTTAATAAAAGATTTCATGAAATGCTGTGACCAAAAATTTCAACACACGGTATTTAGCTATCTGGTGATGACTTTATTTGACTAAACTTATCTATATTGGTTCTTGGGTGGCAGAATGTTACTAGACTCCTACCCAAAGCCTTTGTCTTGGTAGGACTTATTAAAATATGCTCTCTGTTGTCATGGCCATTGAAAATCCAAGGTCACATTCATGTATGTCGGATTACTGAAATAATCTTTTGGTGGAGATTCCACATAATATTAATAATAATAGCTCATTTCATTTAGGGCTTTAATGTATTCATATATTTTTGTTTTCATTATAGCATTTGATCCTTGCACTGACCTTTTATAAGTAGATAGTACATATATCATTGTTTTTAAGTAGGGGAATTAGTGATCTGGGGGCAGGATAGGTGTGGCTATGGATCAGACTTACAAAGAAGTTCCATCAGCCAACAAAATATCCTAGGTCAAATCCACTTCTTAGATGCTTTGCTTTTCTCCCAGTTGCATCTCCTTCAAGTCTTCTACTATTCAGCCGGGTTTGAGAAAATCCCTTTTCTATCATGCCCCTGGCCACTAACCCTGGGTCCTTAGCAGTGTCCTAAAATTTTACTTAGCAAGAGAGGGTGGTCAAGTAAAGCTGATGGCTTTTGTTCTACATTCCTGGAAGCACCAAAATTGCAGATTTCCCTACATTTATATTTTACAAAGGAGGAAAATGAATCTGTGAGGTTAATTAAGTAGCATGACTAAATTCACAGACAACTGGAATTAGCCAAGATTTTTGCTATGGCTTTGTCATTTTTAGTTGTGTCTGACTCTTTGTGACCCCATTTAGAGGTTTTCTTGGCAAAGATACTGGAGTGGTTTACTACTTCCTTTTCCAGCTCATTTCCAGATGAGGAAACTGAGGCAAACAGAGTTAAGTGATTTTCCCAACGTCATACAGCTGGTAAGTGTCTGAGGTGAGAGTTGCACTCAAGAAGATGAGTCTTTTTGATTCCAGGTCTGGCACTTCATCCACTGTATGACCTAGCTGCCCTGAGCCAGCACTTAGGGCCCCAGTATTTAGACTACAAACCTACAACACTATACTACTCACACCCATGTTACTTCTGCTCCTTTCCCTTATTCATCCAATATATCCTATTTGACTGCAACTATATGGAAGGTGTGTAATACCCTCCCTTGAATTTGAAATAATTTTCTGATACTAATTCTCATGACATATGTAAATTCAACCCCAGACCAATAAACCTAGTAATTTGCATGTACTATAGTCACTAAGATAAAAACATTGTTGGAGGAGCTATCCTGATATAATGGAGTCATTTTTAGAACAATAAAACACTAATGAAAGAGAAAAAACAGGTTTATTACCTTTTAATTACCCCACCATGGAAAAGGCCATGCAGTTTTAGTTTAATAGGTTAATTTACCTAAGAAGAAAATCTTACATAAGTTAGAGTTCCTCTAGCTAGGCAATTTTCTCTGGCTCAGCTCTTATTTCTTTACAGTTCCTCTCATTCAACTTCCAAAAAATGACTTGCTCAGTATCTTTAATATCTTGCAATTTAACCACTTCCCCCAAGTGAAATCCCTAGTGGGCTTGGAAACATCTAGTCCCAACAGACTCTATCTTTAGGAGTGAAAGATATAGGAAGGAGATTCCACTAGTATAAAGTTAAGAGAGCATCTCAAAACCATTACTCAAACATACTGGGATATACCCCTTCTTAGGGCTCATTGCCCAGAGCTTTAGCTAGAAAGATGGCAGGTGCCTGTAACACCTCATTGCTTGTCTGTACTTGGGTGTTGTGAGGTGGTGTTGACATGTCATTAATTCTCTTTCCATTTTGGCAGAACCCTGAGATAGAGGGACAGTCAGACTTGATATACAACTATTGAAGAGGGGGCTTGTTCAAAGATGATCATTGCAATTTATGCCTTCCTCTATTTCTTCTTCATTAGAGCTAAAGATTGATTTGAAAAGGACACCAATGAATAAAATCTGGAAAGAAATGTGATGTGGCCCCTACAAAGACTGCCTATGAGCCAGAAGATCTGGATTCTGTGTTCTTTCTGCTCAGAGATGAATTAGGACTAAATGTATGTCTTTATGTGTCAAAGGCATAAAATAATGAAACTACCTGGTAGTCAAAGATACGCAGTATAATGAGAAGGAAGTTGGGGGTGATAATCAAAAGAGTGGGCAGGTTTAAAAAAGTATTAACAATGTGATGATAGATTTCCTTTTCAAAATTATTGTTTTTTAACCTTTTAAAAATGTGTAATTAGGTTTAGAAGGAGTGTTTGGAAAGGTTATGACCAAATCATATCAATATCTTCTCAAAAATCTTCAGAACCCCCCTACATAAAATGTAATCTCCTTTATTGACATTCAAAGTCTTTCATATCTGGTACCAACCTGCATTTCCAATCAATCAGCAAACATTTATTAATCACGTACTGATAAGTATTTGCTAGGTTTAGAGATACAGATAGAAATGAAATGGTTCCTGATCACATGTAGCTTACATTGTATTGATAGAAACCCATATATCTAAAAGTATACAAAATAAGCATGAGGTTTCTCTCTTTTTTGGGGGGAGGAAAGCAGAGTGGGAGGAGGTTCCTGAGGAACAGATAAAAAGACTCCATGTAGAAGGTTCTTGAGTTTAGCTTTGGCTTGAAATTACTCCCATCCACACACTACATACTCCAACCAAACTGGTTGTGTCTTGGCTCTCTGAATATATCCTGTTCTTGGCTACTTCTGGGCAATTGCTTATACTTTTCCCTGTCCCTGGAGAATATTTCCTCTTTTATTTTCTAATGAATTCATACCCATTCTTCATGACTCAATTCAAATATTACCTCTCCACTAAAGTCTCTCCTTTGCTTTGGGTGAATAATGTGATTTCCCTTTAGACTTTACATAGAAAGTTGCTATTCTGCAATAGTAATGAACTCACAATTTAATATTATGTATTTCAGTTATCTGCACTTAGGTCTCATTTTTCTCCTAGACTATATGTTCCAAAACTTGAAGTTTTTCTTTCAGCACTAGGTATAATACTCTGTAAACAGTAGGAGCTAAATAAAGACTTTTAAAATGATCACAGAACAAGTATGGCAGAGCAAATGTTAATTTCTCAAGTGTACTCACCATCTGGTTGTTTTTAAGATAAGGTGAGGAGGCCGTAGCTTTTCGACATTCTAATCTTATCTGGAGCCCAGTACTGGAGATGATAGCAGTGATACCATTTCAGAGGAAGAATTGTGTTGCTAAACAAAATTGATGGATCTCCTAGGAATTGGGCAGAGTCCAAGAGCTAGTTTTTAAAATAGTACCCAAACAGCTGTTTGTTGTCACTAAATTTTGGACAGGACTCCACTGTTCTCTTCCATTTTCAAATAAATCACCTTGGGCTTTAAAATTTTGCTGCTGAAACAAAAAGGAATGAGGAGCTTTGTGCATCTCTTATTAATTGCATATTTAAAGAACAAAACACTTTTCTTCCTTTTAAAAAAATGGATTTTTCATTCCAAATTGGAGCCAAATATCAATATGGATAAAATTGGTAGTTCCCAGAACTGATGAGAATTCACAGAGCTTAATAAAATGAATGCATGGCTTGCTCTTGCAGCAACATGTCTAGGGGAAAAAGAAAATATTGATTAGTTCATTTTATAAGAACATCCGTAAATTACTGTTGTTTGAAATAACCTTATTGCTAAAATTTTTTATAGAAGTTCTATCTCCCCTCACTGTAAGGAAAGTCAGTGAGTTTGAGAAATTGCCTGGTTTAGGGGCTTGTGGAATAATTTATTCCCATAAGCAATCCATTAATATGAACTTTGGATGCATACCCTATCTTAGCAGCTGAATCATAGAGTGATCTTGAGTGAGACACCTTCTTCAATTCAATTCAATATTTAGTAAGGTCCAACTGTGTGCAATGCTCTGTACTACATATTGAAAAATAAAATATGTCACAACTCCCAAGGAGCTAACAAATTCTCAGGGGTGGGGAAGGATGTGAAGATATATAATATACACAAAGCACACATACATACAAGATAATTATATACAGGAAAGTTCAAATGGAGCACTATGGCAAATTTTAGAAAGGTGAAATCACTAATACCTGGAGAAAAGGATTAATGGAGGGATTGATGCTTGAAATAGACTTTAAAGGAATGGATACAGCAGGTGGATATGTAGGGACTGTCAATTCTAGGCATGGTTGAAGGCATAGAAGCAAAAGAGGACAACATAAGACCAATCAATGGTGAATCTTCCATTTTGCTTAGAATGTAGATTATGCTTAGGGAAGAAATGAGAAATAAGGCTGTAAAGTTAGGTCAGAGTCAGAATGTGGGCATTCTTAGTTTCCAGGATCGAGAATTTTTGGCAATGGTAGCTTGACAATGGAGAGATGTTGAAGGTATTTGAGCAGGGTAGTTACATGATCTAGATTGGGTAATTAAGAAAACTATTCTGGAAGCAGTACTCTTGAAAATGATTGGAAGTTATGTCCTTCCTAAGAAAAGAACTGTTGCTACAATGATTACACCTTTCTTCCCACCTTTGATTTGCTTTTAAACCTTATACTATTGCTCTTTTGAATCACAACTCACAAAAAACAGCATGCAACTAAAATGATTGTCTAAAAGGATTCATGCTTTAATTGCTGTACATATAGTATTTAGTAATTACTTAGTTGACACACTTCATTTATCTACATTTTCCCAGCTGTAATAAAAGCTGCCCACACAATTTTCTATTGTGAATAACAAACTCACAACTATATCATAATTCTGCCTATCCTGGAATGACATCAAAAGAAATCATTTGTTTCTTGATCTATACTGTGACCTAATACAACTTGACCCTATATCCTAACTTAGCCTTCTTTCCAATGTGGAATTATGATGATTGAAATAGCAAGAGACTGTTCTAGGTTTCAATTCTTCAAGAAGAAAAAGAAGGGGGCAGCTAGGTGGCGCAGTGAGTAGAATGCTGGCCCTGGAGTCAGAAGGACCTGAGTTCGGATCTGGCCTCAGACACTTAACACACACAAACAAAAACCTAGCCGTGTGACCTTGGGCAAGTTACTTAACCCCAATTGCCCTCCAAAAAGCAAAAGAAGAAGAAGATCCACCTTCTTAATCATAAGAATATTGTCTCTGAAGTTATTATTATTATTATTTTGCTTAAATAGCGTGGGCATTGTTTGCAAAGTCAAATACATTCTCTCTAAACTTTGAGTTTCTCCTTTTCACTACCCCCCCCCCAAAAGCTAGAGGGAATTTGAAATGGGAATGTTGAAGTTCCAAAACTTGCTTTTAGACATGGGGAACTAGGGATCAAATATGATGAAAACAAATTGTGAACCATATCATTGTGAATTATTGCCATTCAGTTAGTAAACAGTCATTGATTAAATACCTACTCAGTTAAGTGCTAGGGATACAAAGAAAGAAAAAAAATTCTAACAACTTGAAAACAACAATTTGCAAATAAAATATATGGAGCATAAATTTGGGATAGCCCCAAAGGGAAGTCATTAAGATTAAGGAGAACTAAGTAAGGCTTCTTGCAAAAGATAGGATGTTAGCTGATACTTGAAGGAAGCTAGTGACTTTAGGAGGTGGAGAGAGGTCCAGGCTTGGGATATTTGTGACATGGAGTCAGGAGATATAATGTCATATACAAGGAATAGCAAGGAATCCAATGTCCCTGGATTATAACAATAGGTGGAGGGAAGAAAGGTAGAAAAGATGGGAAAGGTAAGAAGGGGCCAGGTTATAAAGGTTTTTTCAGGGAAGATAATGAATTTAGTTTCAGACATATTGAGTTTAAGCCATGTCTGAGACATCCAATTTAAGATTCCAATAGACAGACATGCAAAATGGGAGGTCAGAAAAGAAGTTAGGGCTGTTATGACTATTGTTATTTAGCAATCAGTAAGATATTTAATGAGTGTCTGCAATGTGAATAGGCCCTTTTGGATATGTGAGGTATAACTCAGGATTGTGACTTCAAGGCTATAATATTATAATTAATAAAACCACAAAAAATAAATAACAATAAATGATAGCATATGATTAAGTGACAGATGAATGATGAAGAGAAAATAAATGTTGCAAAAATGCAGAGGTCCCTGGGATGAAGTGATTAATAAGGAGGAGTTTCAGAAAAGAAATGGCATTTAAGGGGAGGATTGAAGGACAGGTAGAGTATGGATGGGTAGACAGGATGATATTCTATCATAGAAGTTGGGAGAAAGTACCAATATGATTGAATGCATGATGGCAGAAATGAATTAAGAAATATTGGTTGAAAGTCAGGAGATCAAGCTATCTAGATCAAAGAGTTCAAGATGGGAAATAGAGGGAGATAAGACTAGAAATGTAGGTTTCAGTCATATTGGGGGAATTTTAAATGTCAGATTAAAGAGTCTGAGTTTCAAATAGTCAGTGAAAAGTAACTAAAATTTTTTGAAAGGGATTGATGTATTTAAGGAACATTTATCTGGAAGTGTGCATGAGGTGAATTGGAGAAAGATTAGCATGGAGATTGAGGGGGAAGTACAGGTAGAAGGCTATTTTAGAACTCCCAAGTATGAAATAATGAAAATGGAAATAGAATGTAAGGGGTAGATGGTAGCAAGAGTAAGCAATAGATGATTTACTTGATATGTGTTACAGATGAAGATGAGTCAAAGGTGATTCCAAGCTTTCAAACCTAGGAAAAAGTTTGTCATGCTGACAGAAATAAGGAATTTAGGAAGGAGGATGATTTGAAAGAGAGAACAATTAATCCCCTTTTATATAGAAATATTGAATTTGCTGTGATGTCAGAGCATCCATGTATAAAGATCAGTAGATAGAGATTTGTGACTTAATTTTTTAAAACAGGTCAAGACCTAAGACCTATGTCCAGAAATAATTTATTCAGAAGTAATAACTGGTACAAAAAATTGAAGAGGATAAAATGAAGTAGAAGTGGTTGGGGAGAGAGTCAAGGGAATGAAGTGATAAATTTGGCTGCAGATTTGCTGAAGGCAGTCCATAAGTGGTTTGAAGTATCAGATAAGAGATGGAAAGAGAGGCTAGGGTAAGAGATGGAGACCTGGTAGTCATCCTGATTGAAGTGACAATTGAAGCCAAGAGAATGGATGAATTATCTCAGAGAAAATATAGATAGGGAAGCACAAAGAGAGTTGGGTAGCATGGTGTTATAGGATTCAAAGGTGGAAAAAATGGGAAGGAGATCATAAAATGCTCTAGAAAGGTTAAGGGGGCTAAGAAATGAAAAATAGCCCCTGGATTTGTCAATTAAGAGGCAATCTCAATAATATGGTGGAGGTAGAAGCCAGATCATATGTTATTAAGGAGAAAATTTGGAAATGAGGATCTTTTACAGTAAAAGGAAATAAATAAATATGGTAATTAGGGAGGATGTCAGGTTCAATGAAAGATCTGCTCAAAGTAAGGAAAATATGAAGGCAGAATGTAAATGAGGAGGAGAGATGGAAGAAGCTATCCATGAATTTATAAAGTAAAGTCTTGAAAAGGTGTGAGGAGAGGAGATCAACGGTCCTGGTATAGAGGTAAGTCTTGGAGAGGAACCCATCTTACTTTGAGGCAAGAGAGAAAAGTACAGATGCTAATATAGGGATAAAACATACTGAGAGGATGACAAAAGAGAAATCATATCAGTAAAATAGAAGGTTGTTAATATGTTCAATCACAGGATATTGATATCAGTGCATAATATTTATATTGCATAATAAATAATGACAAATCACTTACTTTCTGGTAAGCCTTTCCTTGTAATATTCTTACCATGTAACTAGTGCAATTAGTTTTAACACCATTATACAGATAAGGAAAACAATGCTTAAAGAGGTTAAATTACTTGCCCAAAGTTATACAGCTATTATATATAACATTTGGTATTTGAATCCAGATCTCCCACATCCAGTTCTGCACTGGCTGACTATAGTCTATTAATAATTTGACAGGCATTTTAAGTGCCTACTAAGTGTCATGTACTGTGCTGTATGTGTGTGTACACGTATACATAAATAAATGTGTGTAGATATAAACATACACACATATGTATACATATGTGTGTATGTTTATGTATGTATGTATGTATATATGAAACTGTTTTGCCTTCAAAAAGAACTTAGATTATCTTGGAGGAGACAACATGTTTATATATATACATATATACAGAATAAATAATGCTTACATTTGTGGACATCAAGAAAGGGTTCATATAGAAGGTGGTATTTGAGCTTCATCTTGAAGAAAATGAGAGATTCTGTGAAGAAGAGAGGTAAGGGTACATTCCAGGCATAGGGGATGGCCAGTATAAAGGCATGGAGAAGGGAGTCCTATGTAAGGAGCAAAGATAAGAGAAATTTGTGTGGATTGTGAAGATCAGAAAGATAAATAATTTATAACAAAACTGAAATGATAGATTGGGACCAGGTTGTAAAAGACTTTAAAATGTAAGTAGAAGTTAATATTTTGTCCTAGAGCAAACCAAAACCAAAACCACTGTGTTACCCCTCTGGTAGAGCTTTGGACTAGGGGCTTGGGGATATTATTGTTGTTGAGTCATTTTTTGGTCATGTCTGACTCTCTGTGACCCCATTTGGGATTTCCTTGGTAAAGATATTGGAAGGGTCTGTCATTTCTTTCTCTAGCTCATTTTATAGATGAGGAAACTGAGGCAAACAGGGTTATGTGACTTGCCCAAGTCATACAGTTAGCAAGAATCTGAGGCCAGATTTGAAATTGGGAAAATGAGTCTTCCTAACTTCAAGTCTGGCTCTCCATCTACTGTGCCACCTACCTGCCCTTAAGGAGATTAGTGGAGGTTTTATGATTTACACAGAATTCTATATAAATCATTGTACTTTATCTGGTCAATAATAAGGGAAGGAAGGATTGAGTAAACTAAGAAAGAGTAATTAGAGTGGTATCAATAAATTAACAAGCACTTATTAACTATCTTCTATGTGCCAGGCACTATTTTAGGTGTTATGGATGTAAATAAAAATATATGAAACAATTCCTGTCCTCAAGGAGCTTCCATTTTATTCAGGGAAACAACATGGAAACATAAATAGATGCAATTTGAATTTAAAGATAAAGTAATTTCTGTTGAGGAAGTGATCATGTCATGGAGGTGAAAGGGATATGAAAAGGACCCTTGTAGGGGTAGTACGTAAGATTAGCTTTGACAGAAACTGGAGATCCGGAGATGCAGAGGTGAGGAAAGTGTGTACCCAAGGCCTAGAGCATAGTCATGCATGAGATAGAAGATTAAATCATGAGTGCAAAATAGAAAGAAGGCCAATACAGCTATAACAAAGCATTCATTTGGGACAGTAATGTGTCAGAAATAGGCTAAAGCCAAATGTGAAGAGCTTTGCATGCCAAACACAGGAATCAATATCTGATCTTAGAGGCAGTTGGTAACTGTAAGAGACTTCTGAGCATTGGAGTGATATAGCCAGACTTTGCATTAGTATGACTATATTAGCAACTGTGTGGAGAATGGACTGGAGAGGCAAGAGACCAGAGGCATGGAGAGAAATTCAATGGCTATTGCAGAAGTCCAATTAAGAATTGTTGAGAGCCTGAATTAGTACAGTGCCCAGGTAAGTGGAGAGAAGGTAATAGATGCAAAAAACATTATTAAGGTGGAACTGACAAGAATTTAGCAGAACTTATAGGATATAAGAGGGTGGAGGAGAATAAGTGGTCAAAAATGCCTATGAGACTGTGAACAGAAATGATTAGGAGGAGGCTATTGCCCTTATGGCAAAAGGGAAGTTAGGAAGTGGCCTCAGAAAAGAAAGTGAGTTATGGTTTGGATATATGGACATGCCAAAGGAACTTCTGATTGGATGTTCCTAATTTGGTAATGTGGACTAGTGCCCAGTAGTGAGACTACCACTGGGTTGCAAGGTACACAAATGTACATTTCATGAATTCTTAAATGTTTTTCCTTATGTATTCATTATTTGTGCTTATTATTTATGCCCTTTTTTCCCCTTCAAAATTAGTAGATGTTACTGATATCTGGAATAGAGAGGGACAGGAACAGTAGGGAAAATTATGCTGATATAAAAAACAAAATCTTAAAGACAATAAAGGGAGTAGAAGAAATGTAGAAGTTAGAAGAGGTCATAAGCTCCTGGGGGCAGGAAGGTACAGAAAAAAAAACCCCTGAATTTCTTAAAGTCAAAAAGCAGAGTTTTGAAGTTTAATTGCAAAATGCGTATCTGAATCTTAGTTTCTTCAATAGCAAAGAAAGGGAAACAACAATATTTGGTTTAGTTAAAGAAATGTAAATAAAAACTCTTAAATTCCACCCTATTTCTCCAGACTAAATCTATAGCTAATCAATATAGTCCTGGTGTTAACAGACAGGGGTATAAGAATTAGAAGAAATTTACTCATCTTGATCCAGTGTATCAAGCAGGTCTAGCAATTTCTGCTGAGAGGGATAGAGAATTGTAAGCATGATAGATTGAATCTAAATGGTTCTGGTGCTGACTGGATGCAGTTGGTTGTGCTTTTGACTCACAAAAGAGCAGAAATAGGTCAGAGGTTATGGGGTAGTTCAAAAAGAACAGTAAAGATTTTCCTGTGGGGAAGAAGCCACAATGTATTTGTCATTCATTGTAGAAGCAGAGGAAAGTAGTTCAGTAGAGAAATAATAAGCAAGTAACTTTAGGAGGCAAATAAATATATTACCTGTTCTTTGAGGAAAATTAAATATTAGCTTTAGAATCAGAGCAGCATTCTAGCTGGGATGCAATCCCTGGAGTGTGAATTTATTCAGACTACTTATGTTTCTTCTCTCATTCGTGGAGTGGAAATCTATGGGACAACGTGTCTCTATATGAAAGTGGATTTTCCCTTTCTGTTTACCTTGTTATTAGATATAATGAAATGTCTTTGCTTTGAATTAATATCTTTCCTGAGCAATCTAGTAAAAGGGAAACATTGGATAGAAATTTGTGAGTTGTTGGTTTTGAAAGAATACTGACCCCCCAAATTGACTACATGGGGAGGGGAATATATTGAGGAAGCTAGGGTCTGGCTACAGTAAAATTTGAATAATAATGCTTAAAATACTTATTTTGTAAGATTGTTGTAAGAACCATCTTTTTAAATCAAAAGATGTTATTGAAATGTCTTTATAATTATAATAGCATATTTCATTAACATATTTAGAAATATAAATACTTTCAGAAAATGGTGTTCAAAGAAAGGAAAGGACATGATAAAGGCCACACTTCTGGATTTTATCAAGAAAAGGTCTGCAAGATTTGCTGTCAGGATAACTTGACTTCAAATCTTGACATATCTGTGTGACTGCTCAAATTGCTTCTTGTCTCTGGTTCTTAGTTTCTTCATTTCTAAAATCAGGCATTTGGACTAAGTTTTCTTCCTCCTATTAATTATTATCTTGTACATTTTTCACTTCACCACCATTACCCTTGGTTCCTGGTCACATCTACTGTGTGGAATCCTTCTTTAAATAATAATGAATACAAGAATCGTTTGGCTTTAGTTGTTCGCCGGCTGTGATCAGAATGCAGCTTTCAATAACAAAGATTCATCTGCATTTACCCACATGTAATCTATTAAAAGAATTTGGATTATTGGGAACCTGATATAATAGATATCCTTATATAAAACTGATTATACTTGTACTAAAGCAAGATCAAAATTTTTTTAACATGGTGGAGTGCTTCAAAGCATATTTAAATAAATATTGATGGAGTAGACATCTAAATTTCTATTTGAAGTATTAGAATGGAATCTTGTTTAGCCTCTGATGTTCTTTAGACACTTCTCCTGCAACAATCATGAATGACAGCCCTGTTGAGCCAGATGACAGACATCAGTAATATCTTTAGGAATTCCCATTATAAGTCAAACTAATCTCCCACTGCATAATGTAACCTTTTAAAAACATTCTCCTTAGTGAGCTTTTTACATCTCCTAAGTCTTGCTACTACTGAGCAGAACAACATGGAAACAGTTTCCTTTAAATCAAAAATGTAGATAACATTAAACATACAAAAGGCAAGCAGATTTACCAGCCTTCCTTAGAAATAAACAGGGAAGCAAATGAAATGTGTAATGTGTAATGTGCTCCCAATTAGCACAATCATTAAGGACTATTTTGAATGAACTAATGAACTTTTTGCTTCTTAGTGAAGATAGAACTCACAATGGTAAATTAGTAATTATATCAGATTAAAAGTGTAGAGCTGAGTGAATGATTCTAATAAAAATCATTCACCAACCACACTCTGATGATAGATTGAAATCTGCCAAACCTAAAGACTATGCCTCACAACAGCAGGCCTTGGTCCTGTAAAACGTCAAATAGAAATTAATCTTTAACACCAGTGGGGCTTTACCTGGATGACTGGTCTGCCTGAGAGTTGTCTTGAGCCATTAGGTTTCCTGTGCTCAGACAAGGGTGACTCCTATTAAACCCAGAGTGAATAAGGGGATACCTTATATTGAGTTTATCAGGCTCTGCTTAATGCCACAGAAACTGGAAAGGACTAGTCATCTTGACTGGTGAAAACTGCCCTCTGAAACTGAAGAAACAAACACCCTGAATTCCAGCAGACTTCCAGGAACCTTATAGTGAATCAATGTAGAAAGTGCCTAACCTCAGGCACTTTCTTTTACTCTGCAGCTAATCAGTATACCTTCATTTAGAAAGTTAAAAAAAAAAAAAAGAGTACTGGACTTACAGACATATAACGTACATAATAATATCATGGAGTTAGACTTGGAAGGCATTTTAGAGATCATCTGGTCCAACTCCCCAAATTTCACAGATGAGAAGAATGAGGTACAGAAACATTAAAGAATTTGTCCAACATTACTCAGACATTTGTGACAGAGCCACTATTAATACCCAAATCTTTCATCCTCAAATGTAGTACACTTTCTGCATATCTCCCTCTCTTTTTTTCAAGCCCATTTCAAAGCCTTCAGAAAACCTCCCTGATTGTCCCTAGTAAACTCTAGCACTGATTTCATGGAGGGAGGTACAGTGCTGTGTTGGGTTGGCAATGGGCATTGTCATTCCCTCTCACTGGCCACCCTTGTGTGAGTTGGCTTTACTTCTTTCTAGCCTCTCCCTTGACTTTTATTTTTCCAGAGGACTTGATTTTGCTTTTAAATCTTGAATTAAAAAACAAGTACGGTGGGAACTGGAAGTGGCCAAGGCTCTTGCATTCCCATCTTATCAATGTCTACCACCCAAGAATGCCGAATTATTGCTTAGAAAGGTCTGAGTATGTTTCTCCCTTTGCTCTGGGAAGTTGTAAAATCAAATATTTTCCTAGTTATGAGCCCCCAGCCTGGTATACTTCCTTACCAATTATATATCACAATTGCAAAATCTATTTATTTTTCTCTTCCTAAGCTTCCCCTCCCTGTGCTGTTTGTTTTCTGAATCATTTGAGTAATGAAATACATATATGAGTAATGTGACAACCACAGTTATCTTAAATTGAGTTTTAAAGACAAGATGAACAGGAAGGTAAATAAACATGAAAGAAGCTTTTATGAGAAGGGAAAGGCCAAGGGAAAGGAAGGAAAGAAGAGAAATGACAAGGTTTGGAGCTTTCCCTCTTGATGCATTCATCAAAATACGACCCATCCTGGCACGTCTTATCCCTCCAGGAGTTTGGCACTATTGTGACCTCCTTGCTGAAGTACTCCTCCTGATTCAGGGGTAGTTACATTTGGGGGCTTAACATTTCTCACATTCCTGCTCTGCCACTTTCTAATATGACTCCCTACAGCACCCTCATCTCTATGATTTTTTTTTCTGCATTCTTACTTTATCTTCTGGTATTTACAATCTCCTTTATGTGGCTTGTGTCCTCCCTTTTCCTTATGACAATGGGGACTAGGTTGTAAGCCTCTGTCTGGTCCTAGTCAGTCATTGGGTCAGGGCAGCTAGTTAGGGGATCTAGGATGGAAGAAACACTAGTTAAGACTTCTATTTGAACCAGCAAGCATTTTTTCAGCACCCAAATCTCCTTGGCAACAACTAGATAGTGTTAGGTTCAGCCCCCAAGTTCCTCCTAGCTGACCTCTCCCAAACTACTTCATTCTATAAATTTTTGGTCAGTAAAAGAAATAAATGTCATCTTCACTATGCCAAGCCCTTCCAGTTCTTTGCAGGATGGCTATCTCTCCAGCCCTTCAAAATATTCTTTCCCCTTAGAGATTTTCTTGTGGCAATAGATAGGGGAATTATACTCTATTTTGTATTGTATTTTCCCCAAAACACCCTGGTCCTAATCCCTGCTCTGAACTATTCCTTTTGGTGTCACGTTGCAAAATTAATCTTCTCATTTGCTTCAAGCCACACCATTTAATACTCCTTGACTCCATATAAAGCACCATGATATAAGTATTAAATAAAAGTGGGTCAGGTCTAACTTGGTGTGCATATTGTACTTGAGATTAGGGAACCAAATTCAAAAGGTATAGAGTAGGATTTAACTGCTCCTGAATTGCTAAACTGTGAGCTGTCATGTCAATCACTGGTCATGGAAATATGATGTGTAAAAGTTATGTGGGAATGTATTTGCGATGACTGATCACACAAGCAAAAATATCAAAACTGCATATCCCAGCATTTCCAAATTTGCTCTGACAGCATGTCAGAGGGGTGTTTTGCTCCTCCTCTAGTCACTTGGAGTATGCCCATACTGAATCCATTGCTAGCCTTAACAATTTGAGGTATATGAGGACGCTGAAAATTAACAATAGCTAGCTAGTCACCCCATTTGGTTTTCATAAAAACCCTGGGATGTTATAATTATCTCCAATTTGTGGATGATGAAACTGAGGCTAACAGAGGATAAGTAATTAACCCAAAGTCACAGAATAAGTACATGAGGCAGGAATTAAACTCAGATCTTGCTGAATCTAAGGGCCACCTATACATTTAATATAAGTGATAAATTAGAAAAGTTTATGTGGGCAAAGGTCAAAAAGATTTTTACTAACCAGTGGAAGTGATTTCTACTACCTTGAAGCTCTCTTGATACTCTTTGATTTCTAAACCACATTAGTCATATATGTACATTTTGTCTCTTATTCTAGAATATAAACACTTGGAGAGTCAAGGTTTGAACTATTTGTTTATTTATTTGTTTGTTTATTCATGGGAGGAACCTGCATAATACCCTTATACCTAGAAATAATTATACAGGGTAACTCAAAAGTCTTAGTGCAGCTTTCAGTGATTAAACCTTAAATAAGCTTTTTAAGTCTTGAGATTTTTAAGCTATTAAAGTTTTAAAAAGTTATTTAACCTTTAGTAACTTAAAGCTACACTAAGACTTTTCAGACATGCTTTATATATACATAACCATGCATATGTATGTATATTTACCTATAAAATACATATACATATCAATACATGTGTATCTCAAAGGTATATAATATATGCACACATATGTGCATGTCCCATATGATATACACATATACTTGTGTGTATGTTCACAGAGTATATTACGTGTGTATTATCGCATATGTGTACAAATATGTATCAAAAGAGAGAAACATATATACACAAACATACATATGCATATTTATAGTGCATGACCCTAAAGTATAAATTATATAATATTATATTATTTAAAATATCATCTTATTAATATTAGATTGTTATACATTCATTCTTATATACAGTACATACAGAGCATATGCATGTATATATGTGTGTATATACACACACATACCCTTAAAGTTTGCAAAACAGTTTCTCATGCAACCCTTTAAGATGGTGTAACTATCTTGGTCTCATTTTATAGATGAAACAAAATAAAACAAAACGCACATAACCTAAAAGTTTCTGTGTCCATTATCCTACAGCTAGAAGGCTCTGGAGTTGAAATTCAAGTCCATATCTTTGGATTCTAAGTTCAATGTTCTTTCCACTACACCCTGCTATCAAGGTAAACACTTAATAAATGTCAAATGAATTGCATTTTGAAGAACGGAATTAAATAAGTGAAATTATTCTCAAGCCTGATGAAAAGAATCTTTAAAAAATGATTAATGATGCTCAAATTCATAAAAGAACAGCATGCAGAAGATGAGAATAAATGTTTTCTATCTGTCCCCAAAAGAGAACAAGTGAATACATTTTTTTTTTGCTTTTTTGGAGGGCAATTGGGGTTAAGTAACTTGCCCAAGGTCACACAGTTAGGTTTTTTGGTTTGTGTGTGTTAAGTGTCTGAGGCCGGGATCCGAACTCAGGTCCTTCTGACTCCAGGGCCAGCACTCTACTCACTGCGCCACCTAGCCTCCCCAAGTGAATACATTTTTGTCTTATGTAAGTGACTGAATTCAGGATTAATAGTAGGAGCATCATAGGACTACAACTTACATGAACTGGGTACTTAATTGACATCTACTTATTAATGTTTTGTTTATAAAATGGGAATAATAATACATTACCTATTGTAGGTTTGAACAAGATGTCTTTTAAGGTTGATTTTAGTTTTACGATTCATGATTTTTAAAGACTGATTTACTATTAAGCTAATGTTAGAAAAATGTGTAGAGTCGGGAAGGTTTTAGATTTTCTCTAATTATTTTCAGCAAACCCTTCCTCCATTATTTTGTGGGGTGCCATTCCCTACAACGTATGCTTAATTGTCACATACCCCCCTCACTACTTCAAGCTTCCTATTGTACTATATCTTCTCATTTGAAATTAAGATGTCCCTGGTAGTACCCTAGATTCTCAAAAGAATAATGCAATCAAAGGAGGAGATTATTGAGCAATAGTTATAGAAGCTTGGAAATAGCAGCAAGAATTAAGAAACATGTTGCTCTCTCTTCTTGACTCTGTTTCAAAGGATGGGTGTCTCATCATCATCATCGTCGTCGTCATCATCATCCATCATTGTCATCATCACCTTTAATAATTCTAAGCAAGCACTTAAAGGTAATTTTCATGGGAATTCTATAATGCTGTCTGGAAAAACACAAACACAAACAAAAGCACAAACTTTTCTTCTTATTCACTAAGGTTTAGTATTGGATCAGGAGAACATAGATGCAGAGGAGAAGGAAACTTAGCAGCCATATAGTTCAACATTAGACAGATGAGGAAACAGGGCCAGATAAAGTCGTGTGTTGTAAATCCTCAAATAGGAAGGGTTTTCTGTTTGTTTGGTGTGGGCAGTATGGTGGAGTGAACTGGAATATTGGACACTATGGTTGTGCTTTATCAGATGGCTCAAAACAACAGCAACTTCATCAAACAAGAATAACCATTTATTTGTCTATCTCTTTGTATCTCTCTATTTCCATTTTTCCATCTTTCTATTTATCTATATCTATGTATATTTCTTTTTTTTTTCTTTTTGGAGGGGGTAAGGTAGGGCAATTGGGATTAAGTGACTTGCCCAAGGTCACACAGCTAGTTTGTGTGTGTGTCTGTGTCTGTGTGTGTCTGTGTGTGTGTGTGTCTGTGTTAAGTGTCTGAGGTCACATTTGGACTCGGGTCCTCCTGACTCCAGGGCTGGTGCTCTGTTCACTGCGTCACCTAGCCACCCCTACGTGTATTTATTTCTATCCATCTATTTTTCTATTTATCTCTATGCCTATTTATCTCCAAGGATCTCTCCATCTCCATTTCCAATTATCTCTATCCATATATCTATACATATATATGCAAATATGTGTATATATGTGTGTATGTATGTATATGTATTTAAATCTATCTATCTGTTAGCATTCATTAAAGGCCTCTTATATGCTAGGCACTGAACTAGGTGCAGAGAATATTATACTTATGGACCTTATACTCTATAGGGGAAACAGTATACAAATAGATAAAAATGTACAAAGTAAATGTAAAATAAGTTGGGTGTGGGCAGATGTAGGAGTAGCTTGGAGAATCAGGAAAGTCCTCTTGTAGGAGGCTACCCTTGAAGGAAACTAGAGAGTCTAAGAAGTTCAGGTGAGAAGGAAGTACATTCTAGGTGTGTGAAAGAGCCTGTAAAAAAGGTGTGATGATGGGTGATAGAACGCCATATGTGAACTATTTTAGCAACAATGCAGGATATTTGAAGTGAGAACTATATAATAAATGAGTACTGTGTAATAAGGTAGGTTGGAATCATATCATCAAGGACTTTATATGCCAAACAGAAGAGTTTTTCTTTTATCCTGGAAGCAACAAGAAACCACAAAAGTGCCTTAAATATGGAAAGGTCATGGCTAGACTTGATTTCTAGGAAATCACTTTGGTAACTTTGTGAATAGAGTGAAAGGGACAGGTGAAAGAGATATTATAAAGGTAGAATGAATTAGACTTGGCAATAAACTGGATATGTAACATGTGGAAGAGTGTGGAGTTGAGGATAACTTCATGACTGTGAACCTGATGACTAGAAAAGTCAAGTGGTGGCCCTCATAGAAAGAGAAGTTAGGAAGCTAGGTGCTTTCCAGGAAAGAAGGTGGGCAAGATAAGACATCTGTTTTGGACATGTTGATTTTGAAATGTCTGTGGGTCATCCAGTTGCAATCTGTCTATAGTATCTGTTTATGTCTCTAGCTGCAGTGACATAAATAGTACTTGAAATTGAATTGCTGAAGTGCATTATTACACATTTAGTCCATAGTCTTAACTGATGGGGGGGTGCTTTTACTACGCAATTCCCATTAACATGGATTGTTCAATTTAGTGTTTCGTTAGTGATATGCAAACCACTTTTAAATTTCTGGCTTACCAAATCAACCACATTTGAAGTTTTGTTCAAAGGCAAATTTGTACACTGTGGGTGAGACTAATTTCAACCTCTTACTCAAATGTGGACATTAACTATGTGTATCTTGGCTCTATTGAAGCAGTTGACATGTTCATGGCTCAAGAAAGTATTTACATCCAGCAGCTATTGGAGCATTTCAAATATGAACAAATCAATTAATTGGTAGAAATCAAAATAGTGTCCAACAATTAATCTAGAAACTTTTACTTTTCAATTTCTAGGTAAGATGCTGTCATCTCTAAGAAAAGAGATAGAGCTAGGAATCATCTTTCTTAGAACTAATTCATCCTGTCAGAGAATATCTTGAACTTCTGTGAATCTAGTCTTTATCCTCAAAGAGTAGTTGGGGGTTGAGGGGAGGATGGACAGGCCCCATGATGGGAGTGAGACAGTATTCTGGGAGTGGTGTGCTGTGTACATTTGCACGATGTTGACACAGGTCAGTGGCAGCGGCCTGGGGACACTTCAGAGAAGACGTATGCTCTACTCTCAGGATGTCAAGATACTGAGGCAAACTCAGTAGTTTTGTGTGGCACTATGTAGGCCTTTTCTGTGTGTAACAAGTAGGAATAATCAGAGGAATCAATCCATGTTATGAGTTTCCTGTCAATGTGATGCAACCCTTTGTTTCAGTCACATTTCCATTAAATGTGGACATGTTATTGACACCTCATTGATAAGACACAAGGATGATTACTTATCTGAAATTCAGGAAGACAGGCTATTGTTTTCAAAGATCTTCCACTCTTTGGATATAAAAGTGAACTGTGACAATGTTTGGCCTCTTTTTTCCTCCCTGTATGTCTCAGTCTCTGAGAAACTAGACTTGAACAATCCAGAGCAAACCTGGGATTTGGAAGGGTGGCAGGAACCAGTGTCTATGAATAGTTTTCTTTCCTCCAGGAGAAGTTGATACAGACTTGGAGCAGAAGCACAAAGCAGAAACATATGTGTGTTTGCATGTAAGCATAAGAAAAAGCTTGATAATGAACTTTTCTAACTCAATGGATCATAGCATTCAGGGAACTGATAGAGTTCCTGCAGAGACATATGGCAAACACATATGTGTACGTTTATTCAAGAAGGTGGTTCATGAATGATATTAATGACATACTAATCCTATGTGAAGGAACTTGGAGATTTTGAATTCCCTAGTCAGCATAATTCTGGAATCTAATTTTCTAACCAAAAAGATTTTCTGGGCAGCCCACAAGTGACCCTGAGGATAATCTGAACTTGAGTTGTTTCAGAGTTCAAGAACTTGGGAATAAGGACTTCTAGAGAAAGATTTCATGAAGTAATATGTTTTTTGAAGAAAGGGAGGGCAAGGTTTGCATAATTCCTACTCAGTGTCCTAGCTGGAAAGCAGTCAGTGACTTACTCTGACAATTCAGGTCTGACAAAAAGGTAATTGCTTATTTAGCAGTCTCCACAGTATGTGTATCTTTCTGTGAGTGTCTAAATCATGAGGTGATAGTATAAGTCTTGAGGAGATAGAGGAACCATTTCTGATTTTTGTGGGAAAGAAGAACTCACTGGAATGCCAAAGAATTGCTCTTGTTCTGTTCCCTTTCAGAGAGAAGTAATAGGTTATTTGAGTTTTGTGTTTTCCTGCACTTGTTTTTGTGAGCCCTCTAGATTTTATTCATTTTCTGTGGGGTGAAATAAAGGCTAAAATAAAACCATGTTGGTTCATTGGTTCATAGGTTTGGGAGAAGTGTAGCTTCACCCACAAGACATATAAAGAAACCAGATGTTAAAATAGATTATAGAGGAGTCATCATGGGAAGGAGAAGAAGGAAAAATACACCTTTAAAGAGTTCTAGTCAGGTGCAAGCTTCTCCACCTCCATAAACAGTTATTAAAGTCACCTTTTATTGTCTGTTTCTCCTGTAGGTAATCAGAGAAAATTATAATTTGAAGTGTTCAAATCAATTTGCCTCTATTATCTTATGTGATCCTCTGGTGAGGATATACAATAGGTATTATTGTCCTCTTTATACAGATGATGAAATTCAAACTTATAGAAGTCATTATTTTCCTGCAGCCAAAAATTCAACTCTCTAAGCATTTATTAAGTACTTACTATGTTCAAGGAAGTCCCTTTATCTCCATCCCCACAATTACCATCTCAGACTATATCACATCATCCGTGGCAATTGCAGTAGTCATTTAATTTGTCTCCATACATTAAGTATCTCCCTTATTGAATCCATCTTCAACATAAGTACCAAAATTTATTCCTTAAAGTACAGGTCTCACCATGTCTTCACTGATCAAAAAGCCCTGGTGTCTCCCTATTACCTCTAGGGTCACATAAAAACTTCTTTGTTTGGCATTCAAAGCTCTTCACAATCTGATTCCAACCTATCTTTCCAGATTGATGTATTTTTAATTATTATTTGTTTTCACTTTTTAAAAAAAAGTTTCGAGTTCCAAATTCTTTTCCTCCCTCCAGCCCTTCACTTATCCACTGGGAAGGCAAGCAATATGAAAAAATTATACATGTGAAATGATGCAAAACCTATTTCCATATTAGCTATATTCCCCAAAAAGTAAGAAAAAAGTGAGAAAATTACACTTTAATTTGCACTCAGAATTTGTCAGTTCTCTCTCTAGAGGTGGATAGCATTTTTCATCATGAGCCTTTTGGAACTGCCTTACATTGATTGATAAGAGTAGCCAAGTCTTTCATGGTTGTTCATCATTATGATATTGCTGTTACTTTGTACAATGATCTGGTTCTGCTCATTTCATTTTGCATTTGTTCATATAGGTCTTTCCACATTTTCTAAAACCATCCCCCCTGTCATTTCTTACAGCACAACAGTGCGCCATCACAATCATACACTACACCTTGTTCAGCCATTGCCCAGGTGGTGGGCATCTGCTTAATTTCTGATTCTTTGCCAGCAATAAAATAGTTTTTATAAATATTTTTGTACATATAGGCTTTTTTTCCTTTTTATCTGATCTCTTTGGCATATAGACCTAATAGTGTTATTGCTGGGTCAAAGGGTATGCACAATTGTATAGCCCTTTGGTCAGAGTTCTATATTGTTCTCCAGAATGGTCAGAAAACTTCACAACTATAACAACAGTCCATTGGTGTACCTATTTTCCCCTATCCCCTCCAGAATTTGTAATTTCTGATATATGTGAGGTAATATCTCAGAATTGTTTTTGTTTTTTATTAATAATAGTATTTATATATATTTGAAACATTTAATTTTAAGACCTCAAATTTCAGATCCATTCCCTTCCTCCCTTGTCACCCATTCCCTCTGGGAAGATAAGTAATTCAGTATATGTTGTACATGTCTAGCTATGCAAAACATTACCATAGTAGATATATTGTACAAGGTTGCTTATAATTCCCTCCCACCCATCCCACCCCCCACCTGGTCCATTCCCTACTTGATATTGTCCCTCTTCTATAGTGAGTACTTCCAACCTCCTCTCCCCCCAAGAAAGCCCTCCCATCCATCATCCCTCCTCTCATCCCCCTTCCCCTTATTCTGCTGCAGGGTGAGATATCCCATTTAGTATGTATGTCATTCTCTCCCTGAACCAAATGTTGTTTTGCCTTTTTGCCTTCCTATTCTTCCTCTCCCCTGCAGCTACTTTGCCTTTCTTCTACATGAGATAGTTTGCCCTACCCTGTCTCTCCCTGTCTCCTCTTGCCTCTCACCTCATAATTTCACCCCTTGAGTATGCTCCCTTCCCAACAAATTCAACCTATGCCCTCTATCCACATATAACTGTAAACATATATACACCCATTCACATATGTATTCAAATGACCATACACCCTTCTTCCATTATTTTCATACTGAGAAGGGTTTCATCAGTCACAGATATTGCTTTTCCATATAGGAATGTAAATAGTTCAACTTTGATAAGTTCCTTTTGATTTCTTTTCCCTGATTACCTTCTCAGGCATCTCTTGCTTCTTGTGTCTGGATGTCAAATTTTCTATTCAACTCTGGTTTTTTCCTCAAGAATGCTTGAAAGTCCTCTATTCCACTGAATGACCATATTTTCCCCTGAAACAAAATACTCAGTTTTGCTGGGTAGGTGACCCTTGGGTTCATTCCCAGTTCTTTTGCCCTCTGGAATATCATATTCCATGCCCTTCAATCCCTCAGTGTAGAAGCTGCCAGGTCCTGGGCTATTCTGATTGTGTTTCCACAATATTGAAATTGTTTCTTCCTGGCTGCTTGTAGTATTTTCTCCTTGATCTGGGGATTCTGGAACCTGGCTATAATATTCCTGGGAGTTTTCTTTTTGGGATCTTTTTCAGGAGGTGATCGGTGGATTCTTTCAACCTCTATTTTGCCCTCTGGATCTAAAACATCAGGGCAATTTTCCTTGAGAATTTCTTGGAGGGTGATTTCTAGGTTCTTTCTTTGATCATGGCTTTCAGGTAGTCCAATAATTTTTAAATTGTCTCTCCTGGATCTATTTTCCAGGTCAGTAGTTTTTCCCATGAGATATTTCACATTGCCTTCTATTCTTTCATTTGTTTTGGATCTGCTTAACAGCATCTTGATTTCTCATAAAGTCATTAGCTTCCATTTGCTCCAGTCTAACTCTGAAGGAATGAATCTCCTCAGTGAGTTTTTGAGATTCTTTTGGCAAATTCGACTTTTTAAGGCATTCTTCTCCTCATTGCCCTTTTGGGCCTCCTTTGCCATTTGAGTTAGTCTATTTTTAAGCTGTTGTTTTCCTCAGTCAGGCTGTTGACCCTCATTTCATACTTTTCCTGCATTCCTCTCATTTCTCTTCCCAATTTTTCCTCCACTTCTCTCATTTGATTTTGAAAGTCCTTCTTAAGGTCCTCTATGGCCTGCAACCCGCTCATATTTTCCTTTGGGGCTTTTGGAGCAGGACTTCTGACCTCACAGTCCTCCTCCCATTCTATGCTTTGATCCTCTTTGCCCCCCAAATAGGAGTCTAATGTTGCATCTCTCTGTTTAATTTGTTTCCTTTGCCTTTGCATGCTGCCACTTAATTACTTGACTTTGGGGCTTGTTGCCCCAGTATGACTCTGCCACAAGACAGGGGAGCTTTCGTCCCGAATGTGTGGGGGGACAAGTTCCCTTTCTGGCAAGCTGGATATCCACCCCACGACCCACCCCCCCCAGACCACAATCCAGACCCAGGGAGGTTAAAGCAAGAGTGATTACCCCCCAAGACTGATCGCTGGATCTCCCTACAGTTCACAGGCCAGGAGCTGGAGCTGCCACTGAAAACTACAAAATGGCACATCTCCTCAGTGGCTTCTAGCCCCCAGGGGAGGAAGCTGACACATTCCCCAAATACTGGTCCCAAAGTCCATAGGGCACTAACCTCTCACTTTGTCTTAGGCATGTCTGTGTTGATACTTCTGGAATCGCCACAGCAGCTGGTGTTCTGGGGTCCCTCCAGCTGGCTGCTGGCCTGGCCGCCCTGGGGCTAAAACCATGGCTCAGGTGGACCTGGGCTCGGCTCTCCACAAGCTGTGCTGCTGGCTCCCAGAGCGCTGCAATGGTCCTTCCTGCAGGGCTGCTGGGCTGAACTCAGCGGGAGGTTAGCTTCTCTGTGTTGTTCTGTGGGTCCTAGGGCTCCAGAAGTTGTTCTGAGTCCCCTTTTACATAGTTTGGAGGTAATCTGGAGGAAGAGTGCCTTGGACATGCTGTTTCTACTCTCTCAGAATTGTTTTAATTTGCATTTCTTTAATCAATAGTGACAGAGAACATTTTTAATATGAATATATAGGCACGTTTGATGTCTTGTGAAAAATGCCTATTCCTATCTTTCAACCATTTATCAACAGAAAAATGGCTTTTATTTTGGTAAATTCAATCCAAATTCCCCATGTATTTCAGAAACGGGGCCTTTACCAGAGAAAAGTTGCTATAAAAATTCTGATAGCACTTCTTTCTTCATGGTACTTTTTAGAAAAATGTAGTTTCTCTGCTTCTCTTTTAATTAGGTCTATTTTTGCTTTAACTTTGTCTGAGATCATGATTGCTATTGCTGCCCATTTTAGTTGAACTGAAGCATAATACTACTCCAGTTTCCCATCCCCCAATTTTTTAAACCTGTGTGTCTTTCTGATTCAAGTGTGTTTCTTTTTAAAAACATATTGTTCAATTTTAGTTTCAAATTCAGTCTGCTATCTGTTTCTGTTTCTTGTGTGACCTCATTCACATTGACAGTTATGACTACTATTTCCCTCTATCATGTTGTCTTCTGTTTATCCTTCTTTCTCTTTTTTTCATCCTGTTTTTTTATCCTGCTTCTGATCATTACCTTCCTTAGTCTTTTATCCCTTTTATCACCCCTCTTTCTATTATTTCCTATTTCCCTATTGGGTAAGATAGCTTTTCTGAAAGGATTCAATGACCTTCCCTCATTACAACTTGCCAGCTGGGAGAGAAGAGAGACTCATAAAGTGTTCGAAGAGCTGTTGAGGAGCCACCAGGTGTATCTGGATACAGCTTAGAGCTATCCATATTAGTACTGGATGAAAGGATTTGGAATGGCTTCCAGGACATCCTGAGGGCAAATCACCAGTACCAGCAAGGTCCCTCTGTGGACCACTAGCTGATGTATGTCTTCAATGAGCTTGAACTGGTCATCAGGATCTCTCATATATTCAATGGTACTATCAAGTACTAGATTGAACAAAGGGTCAAATACTTTTCAGATTCCACTGGCCTCCCATCCTGCCAGAAACTTCATGTGGATGGTCTTGTTTATGTACTGGGATAGGTCCAAGATACTCTCCTTCTTCTTCTTCTCCTTGTCCATTATCTTTCAGCCATCAGGATCTCCTTTGCATCTGGTGCCTGCACCCTTTTTACCTCTCGGCAAAAGCTTCAACCATAATGTCAAGGAGGCACTTGTTTCTTATACGTTTTTTCATTCTTTTGATTTTGTTTTATTGTTTCTTGGTTTCTCATGAGATCATTAGCTTCTATTTGTTTTTTTTAAGGTATTTTCTTCAGTGAGTTTTTGTGCTTCTCGTACCAAGTTGTTCATTCTTTTTTCATAATTTTCTTGTATTACTCATTTCTTTTCCCAATTTTTTCTCTGCCTCTCTTATTTCTTTCTTTGACTACTCCAGGAATTTTGTTGGCCTTGGATCCAATTAGCATTTTTCTTTGAGGTTTTGCTTGCAGCTGTTTTGACATTGTTGTCTTCTTCCCAGTTTATGTATTGATCTTCCCTGTCACCACAGTAACTTTCTATGGTTAGACTCTTTTGTTGTTGTTTGCTCATTTTTCTATCCTGTTATTTACTTTGAATTTTGTGTTAAAGTTGGGCTCAGCTCCTGTGAATGAAGGGGAACTTCCCCAATCTTCAGGTGTTTTGTGCTGCTATTTTCAGAGCTAGTGTTGGGGGTCTGTAAGCTTTCAGTTCTTCCAGGGAGCTATGATTTAAAGAGAGGTGTGATCACTACTCTCCTGAACTTAAGTCTGATCTGTGAGCTACCACAAGAAATCATTTCTACCCTGGAATTGTGATCAAGATCCCTGCTTCCTTCTTGCCACAAGCTCTGGTGTGCTAGTGCCTGTCCTTGCCCTGAAACTGCAACTAGACAATTGCATCATTGATGATAATTGCAGTTGCTGTGGAGGTATAAGACCAATAACACCAGCACACGGAAGGGCTGCTAGCACAGCTTCTTTGATCTGCTTTTCTAAAGGAAAGACAGCTTCAAAGGGGGTCAACAATCTTACTCTAATAATAGATAAGTAGAAAGAAGTGAGTATCCAAGAAAGAACCCAATATACAGGGCTTCAACTGTCTAAACAAAGTAATCACCAGACCAGGGAGCACCAACATCTGGGTTCACAAAAGTTGGTGTGGGGCCTTAATAGAGGCTATCCAGGGTATCGTCTGGCCAAATAACAAAGAAGCATTCTTCCCATGAGTGAGCCACAAAGTAAAATACCAGCTTCCCAGTATACATAGTTTTCGACTAATAGGCTCAGAGCCAGAAGGCATTACTACCCACATGACTCAGTGACCAATTGGTTCAGTACAAAAAGCTGTGAAAGCCTTCCTGCAAGCAAGCCTTCCCATAAGCAAGTTTTCCCCTAAGTAAGATTTTCCCCCAAAGCACTATAAATCTACTCAAATATGGGCTCTATGTGACTCAGAATGTGTCACAGCTGTGAATTGGTCAAAGTTCAAAGCAACAAGACAACCGTGATTGAAATACCTGTGTAACCTTTAGACTTTGGAACAGGGCTCCTGTTCTAAGGGAAAATGGGGACACATATAGCCACATGGGTCTATTAATGGACATGGAAGATCTTCATATTCCATTAACCCTACATTTGGCCCCAAGATCTTACATGTTCATTACATAGGCCAATGGAACTTTTAGGGTAAATTGTATTTGGGTAGGCATTAACATCTATATCAGATCAACATAATTCCCACAAAAATAAACACAGTGTGAGCTTCACATATGCAAAATATATAATAACTTATTACCAGGGTGGCCACATGGCCTTAAACGAACACAAAGTATATGACATTCCAAAACACTTATTTATACAAAGAATTCAAGTCTTAACACTGCTCCAGCCCATGCTTCCAAGGAGGGGCAGCTGTGTGACAAAGCCAGTAGGGTGGGTCCCTGGGAGCCCAAATCTTCCCCAATCCCACCATATCCAACTCCACCCCCTGGGTTGCAACTCATTCCAGGGGAATGTGGCAGGAAAGCACGCTAACTGCTCCTGCCCTGCTGTGAATGAAGCTTTCTTCTTGCCCTGGGGCCAAGTCCCAAGTCCCGTGGCTCCTCTTCCTGCAGGTCTATGGGCCAACAGCTCCTGGCTCCTGCTTAAGTCTAATGCAGGAAGCTTTCTGTTTCTGCTCCATGTCTTACTTCATAGGGGAAGGGGTTGCTCTACTCCAAGCTCTCCCTTCTCCTTCCTAGGTCCAGGCAAAGCAGACTCCAGGGGCTCTTGGCCTTAGCTTCTGTTTCTGACCCATACCACCCCAACTCTGGGCCAGCTCATCCTCAAGGGGATGGGGCTGCTCTGGTCTGGGCTTTGGGCACAACAAAATAATACAATAATTGGTAAGTAACAGACAACTATCCCAGTCTCACTAAACCATATAGTTTCCTCAAGGGTGTTAACAATCTTCCTTTCTATCAGGCCAGTGTTCCAGTATTCTCACAAGGGTTGGTATCAGAGGTCACCTCTTTCTCTCAAAGGAGTCCTCTCCTCTCTCAAACTGAGGTCTCCTCTCTCCATCAGAGGTCTCCTTTCCAAACCCTGATGAGTGATTCACATTCACAGCTGGGGTCCCCTTCATAATGGCTAAACATCCTTCCATGAGCAAGTTCCAAAGGCAATATCTCACCATGCTTTCCTTTAGTCTGCACAGTCCCTACTGACTATGCCAAAAGTATTAGCAAGCACCCTAACACATGCAGGATGGCCATCTGCTTTTCTAAAGGAAGGACAGTTTTAAAGGGGTTAACAGTCTTATTTTAATTAAACATATATAAGTCATTCAATAGTTCAGGAGAAAGGTCAGTACCTTGAACATGGAGAAAATGTAAGCAGAGAAACAAAGAGAAATTAGCACAGAGATCCAATAGACAGGGCTCCAACTGTCTAAACAAAGCAATAGATATATAAGCACCAGATCAGGGAGTGGTAACATCTGTGTTCTCAAAGCTAAGAGGCTCCTTAACAATGGCTACCCAGAGTCTCATCTGGCCAAATCACAAAGAAGCACTCTTCCCATGAGTGATCCCCAAATAAAATACCAACTACCTAGCATATATAGTTTTCAACTAATAGGCTCAGAACCAGAAGAAATCACAACTTACGAGACTCAGCACAGCTATAAATTACCAGGGTTCAAAGGAGATTGATCCTTCAGATGTTTACAATTTAGCATGAGCATGAGAAACTGAACTCCAGAAAGAAAAATAACAAAAATCCCACCTTGCTTGCACTTATAGCAATACAATGGAGTCCTGCTACCAGTGGAGCAAAGGCTTCCTGTAATCTTCTCACAAGTTGTTCAGTTCTCTTACAGTCTGTGCACTAAGAGCTCTGGAAGCTTCTGCTACTGATACCTATTTAATGGCCACCCAAGGCCCACTGCTGGCTTGCTCAGACATAGGTCTGTGCTGGATTGTGCTCTACTCTCACCTTAGTGAAACTGACCAACTGGACTAAGTTGTCTTGGGTTGGGACGTAGTGATGCTCCAGAATTCATTTTGAGTTGTTATTTTAAAATTATTGAGAGAGAAATTTGGGGGAATTCAGGAAAGTCCCTGCCTTTACTCCAACATCTTGGCTCTGCCCTCTCTTCTTCCAGGAATACCAAAATTTCATATACTCTCTATTTCAGCTAAGTCGACCATTCTGTGCCTCACAAAGGAATGAAGGGGGCTAAATATGGGAAAATTTTCATGGGTATTCTTTTAAAGCTAATTGAAGATCATGGTTAGCTTTGATCAGCAACAAGAAACTCTGGAAAAGCTTCAGAGTTTGTAAAGATCACTGAATTCTACTGTTGTGGAAGAACCTGTAAAGATGCTACTTTGGAGCTATTAGACTTTGGACTGGGAATGTGATTTACGTAGCCAACACTCTGTTTATTGAGTTGTAAACCCTTTGGGAATAAATTGCATGCCAAGGAGAATGTATAACTTAGAAACAAAAATGTACACTTCCTCCCTAGGGTAGGTGGATGGAAATAGAGAATGTTTTTTAAAGTGTTTTTTCCATTTACGACCAAAGGGGAAAAAAGAACAAAAAAAATGCTCCAATTTTCTTGTCTTTTTCATTAATCGTATTAGCTATGTTTTGGGAAAACAGAAACAAAACACAATATAACCAAATGCAGTTCCAACTGGCACAGGGCAGTGTTTAAAATCTCTGGGATATAGCATATAGTGCTGCAAAGAAATTCCAAGAAGGAGCAAACTTTTTATTTTCTATAACTTGTTTTTTTGTCTCTTGGTACATTAGGCAGAATATGAAAAAGGAAAAACACATGGTATTTAATTGAAAAAGATATAGAATTTTATAAGTACATATTATCTATCACAGAACATTCTGGATTTGTCAGAGAATTATAAGTAACAAACTGGAGGCAACTGCTGATGCCATTTGGAGCCAAGAATGAGTGTGATTAATCGTGAGAGAACCCATCTATTCTCATAGTTTCAGCCTTCAGCTCTATGTAGATGGCTCCCAAATCTAATTCTCCATCCCTGGACTTTCTCCTAGGATTCTGTTCCATATCTCCAACTGAACTCATCTTCCTTGCTATCCAACCTGGCTCGCATACCCGATATTTGTTTTTTCTTTCTATTAATCAAGTCACCATTTGAAGACCTCCAAGTAATGGAGGAATTCGGTCTGGAGGTAGCCTGTTCCTCTTTGAAAGAATTTCATTGTTGGGGAATTATCTTTTATAGCAAAATGAACTCTGAGGTTTTCAGATCCCAGGATTCTATGCATAAGGAAGAATTCAGGCATCATATAGAGAATTCTGTATCATCCACTTAAAAAAAAGGTAGTAAAAAGCAGTAAGGGAAAACTCACCTCTCAAGAGCCACCTAAAGAAAAATCTTAAGTAAGGATTATAGATCAAGTAACTAACATTAGATACCATGGATTTAATTACTATCTCCATACTGATGTTTCTCATCCATCTATCCTATGCTAATCTCTTTGCTGACCTCCAATCCTGCATTTCTAACTGCTTTTCAGACACATTTTATTACTTTTCTTTATTAAAAATAAGTATGGTATATTAAATACTGTATATATCTTGTTAGTACATAGTGCTTTGGATATTATCTCTCCCATTACACTGTAATCTCCTTGAGGGCAGTGACTATTTTTCCCTTTTCCTTTTTCTGTACCCCTATCATTTAGCACAGTTCCTGACACATAGGAGGTGCTTAATAAATATTCACTGATTGACTGACATAGACCTAGTTCCTTCCTTCAGAATACTTCCATTGCCAACATCACACATACAATATGTGGACACATATGCATTAACTAAGGAAAAGAGTGGGCTGTGGGGATAGCCATGAGAAGGTGGGACTCAAGGGAAATGTGAAAGGGGGAAGGGGAGTCTTAGCATGTATGAATTATAGAGAAGAATGTAAGAGGATCACTTCTGACCTTAGTGTAAATTGGGGAGTGGAAAGTCCCTTGTATCACTTTTTTAAAGGATCATAAAGCTTTAAATTACCTAATCTGTGTTACATTGAGAGAGTTAAATAGGGGGAAGGGATTCATTACATGTCTACTTAGCAGTTCATGTACATCCTAATACCCAATTTGGGTGTTTAAATGGGCTGCACAAAATGACTCTGGATGCCGACATCGGGGACCATCCGGAATAATGGCTTCCAGAACAATATCTTTATCCCTTGCTTTAAAGTCAGAGACTTTCCTGACTCAAGGGACTATAAGAGGGCATCTAGTTTGGCTCTCTGATTTGCAGGAAAGGCGGCATCTAATCATTTTGGACAGATAGGTCTCTCCATCCTGTTATTAAAGATTTCCTGAGGGAGTTCCCTTTTATTGAAAGGATTCTTGAGGTAAACTGCCAAGTCATGGGAAAGCTGCGCCAGCCAAAGTTCATTGTAATTGAGGATAAAGTCACTGCTTCCCTAGAACTTAGGGAAGATCCCAAGAGAGTGACTGAGCTGGAGTGCAGCTACCTCTTTTACTTGTCCCGAGGGATTGTGATGGATTTGCTTGTCATCTTCTTTGATGTATATTTATTGAATACCCACCCATTAGGTGAGTGGCTCAGAACCAGGTAATCTTTTTGGACTAGAGGAGACCTGTGGCTTTCTGCAAAGAGGAAAATTAATTTCCCACCTCAGGCTAACTATAGCAAGGAGCAAGTCATCTGTCTTATTTATGCCTTGAACCCCGTTCCCTGCTGGCATAACTCACCATCTACTGAAATAGTCCTCCCGGTTAGTTATTGCTAAGAAAGGGAGTCAGAGTTGGCTCCATAAAAGCACTGAAGGTTTCAATCCATGCTTGTGTGAATGATGCTGAAATTTGCAATAATATTAATAACTATTTCATGAATGATATCATTGGAGAGAGTAAAAATATGGATGAGAACATAGGATCATAGATTTGGAAGTGAGAGGAAACTCCGAGGTCATCTAGGCAAAATCTCTCATTTTGGAGATGAAGCTTAGGCTGAGAGGTGAATTTGCTAGCTTGAGGAATCATAGGTGCATCTTTTGAGCCTGATTTGTCCACCTCCAAAGCAAACACTATTTTGAGGGCACTCACTACTTTGCTTCTTGTCACAGACCCATTGGAGCAGTAAGAGCTGACATTTACACAGCTAACATTTATACAGCACTTTAAGGTTAGCAAACTGCTTAACATGCATTACCCCAATCGAGGTAATGATTTACTACTCTGCTCCAACATTTAAGGCAGGGAAGAATACTCTTTTACATTGCAAAGCTAAATGTGGAGGTATAGCAGCATCCTTTAGATTGGGTTTGCTAAGGTATCCCGGTAGACCTGTTATTTCATTACCCTGGATCTCCCTCCAACCACACAAGGAACCATGCATCCTGACCTGAACATAGTGCATTACTCTGGTCCATCTCATCCCACAGGTTCATTCAAGGCAATCTACTTGATGTACTTGGGACCTTCATCTTTTTCCCTTATCATGCATCTTAGGGGTTAGAGTAGAGTATAGTGCTTTAAGGTTTGCAAAGTGGATTGCATACGATTCCTTATTTGATCCTCTCAATAACCACAATTGCTATTATCATCTCCACTTTACAGAGAAGAAAGCAGAGGCCAAGAGAGTGTAAGTGACTTGCCCAGGTTCACACAACTAAAAAGCAATGAGGCTGAATTTGAACTCAGAACTTCCTGACTCCAAGTTCAGCACTCTCTGCGCTGTCACCTTGTCCCCCTTTCTTATCACATGACCCTAAATTTTTTTTTCTAATTAGGTATTTCAGTACTTCAGCATAATTCTTTTTTTTTTTTTAATTTTAAAAGCAATTGGGGTTAAGTAACTTGCTCAAGGTTACACGGCTAGTCATTATTTATGCGTGGGTGCTCATTTTCTGAGGCCGGATCTGATCTCGGGTCATCCCAACTCCGAGGCCTGCGCTCTTACTCACTGCGCCACCTAGCCGCCCCTTTAGGGCAATTGGGGTTAAGTAACTTGCCCAAGGTTACTCGGCTAGGTTTTTGTTTGTATGGATTAAGTGTCGGAGGCCGGCTCCGAACTCAGGTCCTTCTGACTCCAGGACCGGTGCTCTATTCACTTCGCCACCTAGCCGCCCCAGCATAATTCTTGATAGCTTCTTGTAGGCTACTCACTTTTTTTATATTTCTCCATTGACATTTTGATAATCATTTACTTCTTGGGTTAGTCAGTCAATAAACATTTATTGTTGTTGTTTGAGTTGTTTCAGTCATATCTGATTCTTTGTGACCCCACTAGGGGTTTTCTTTGGCAAAGTTTGCCATTTCCTTTTCCAGCTCATTTTACAGATGAGGAAACTGAAGCAAACACTTGCTGAGGGTCACACAGTCTGAGGCCGTATTTAAATTGAGAAACATGGATCTTCCTCATTCTAAGCTCACTTTATCCACTGTATCACCTACTATGTGCCAGAAGGGCAGCTAGGTGGCACAGTGGATAGAATCCTGGGTCTGGAGTGAGGAAATCTCTTTTTCCCAAATTCCTCAAGTACTTACTAGCTGGTTGACCCTGAGCAAATCCCTGATCCCTGTTTTCTTCAGTGTCCTCATCTGTAAGATGAACTGAAGACAGAAATGGAAAACAACTCCAGTATCTTTGCCAAAATATCCCCAATGGGGTCAAGAAGCATCAGACAAGATTGAAAAATGATTAAACAGCAACAACACTGTCAGGCCCCATGCTAAGCTCTAGGGCTACAAAGAAAAGCAAAGGACAAAATCTACCCTCAAGGAGTTCATAGTCTAATAGGGATATAAAATTGCAAACAACTGTATACAAACATGTTGTAATCGATTTGGGATTGTCTCAGCGAGATAGCAGTAGATATAAGGGGGAAGCAGGTAAAGGCTTCCAGGAAAAATATGAGGTTTTAACTGGGACTTGAAGGAAGCCAGGACACTCCCGTTTTCTACTTTCTACCACTTTGTAGCTCTACAGTCTCCCCAGAAGCAAACTAGTATTACAAACAACAAAAACAAAACAAACACCAAAAAAATTGAGAGATCAGGTTTATCTCTGTACATTTAGACAGCTCATACAATTGCAGATAAGAAATCTATCTTGTTTCAGAGCTCACTAGACTAAGTCTGTTTTCCTATTCTCTCCAATGTTCATAAATCTCCATTTTTTTGGAAATTCTGCCTTGGGTCTAACTGGTGGTTCAACAAATGGCTATGCTTTAATATATTGACCTTTTTTTCAGGCAGAGCAGGGATATAGATTCATATAGATTCTCTTCTGTTAATGGAACAGGATAACAAATAAGTATATCTCATAATGGTTCACAATAAAACCATGACAAAGAAAAGCTAACTGGTAAAATCCTTGTTTATTGTTGTTGTTGGTCCTTCTTTCTTGACCAATGACATCAGGAGGGTGATGTCTTGACTTGCATGTCAATTGAATTTAAGTAAGTCAGGGCCGTACAAAGTCATCAGTTGTTTCTCTCTCTCTCTCTCTCTCTCTCTCTCTCTCTCTCTCTCTCTCTCTCTCTCTCTCTCTCCTCCAGAGTCATGGGAATCCAGTGGCAAGACACAGGTCAGAATGACTGGTGATGGCCCCGGATACAGTGGGAGACCCTGGCCTTTTTAAGCTAAGGTCTTTCCCCAGAATCAGACTATTTGAGGCAATACCCATTCAGTCATTAAAAGTTAGGTAAGAATAGAGGCAAAAGATGGTCTACTTTGATTTCACAAAAGAATCAATCTGGGTAACATCCTAAAATGTCAGAGGAACCATTTATTAATGCTTTACTAATAAGGAAATAATATAATAAATGAATAACATAATAAAATAATAAGGAAACATGTATTTATTAAGGACC
Organism: Gymnobelideus leadbeateri; assembly: GCA_011680675.1. Lineage (NCBI taxonomy): Eukaryota > Metazoa > Chordata > Mammalia > Diprotodontia > Petauridae > Gymnobelideus > Gymnobelideus leadbeateri. The sequence goes on along the minus strand of WOXC01007496.1, from coordinate 22,363 downwards.
AACTTTGTGCCAGGTGCAGTGCTAAGAGCTTTTTCTTACAACAATCCTTGAAAGTAGGTACTATTATTATTACTATAATTTTACAGTTGAATAAACTGAGACAGGCAGAGTTTAAGTGACTTGCCCAAGGTTACACAGCAAGTAAATGTCTGAGGCCACAGTTGAACTCAGGTCTTTTGACTATAGATCTGATCCTTCCACTTGCTTACCAGCCTGCTGCAGGAACTTGAAGTCTACTACATAAGGGGGTAAAGAAATTACTGAATTCTCCCCACCTCTCCTTTAAACTGCTTAGGGTTGAAATTCTGGCAATGAAAATAGGGGTGTCATTCCATATAGACACTGGAGGGTGTGTGGTCATCATAAGTGATTATGAGAAACTTGAAAATATGGTGAGAAAGTAGATCAAGTGAAGAGAAAGAGGGACCATATTAGTGGGAAGAATGAATTAGAGTCTACTTGGGAATGAGAATTACTAGGGTGCATATCTAAAGGATTCACCTCTGATCCCAGCTCAAACTTTCTAAATTTGTGAATGCTGTCATCATTAGTTTTTTTTTTTTTAATTACAAAGGCTAGACAAAAGAAAAAGTAAATACAGAAAACATTTTGTGAGTTTTGATGATCTTTTCTCTTTCTCACACAATTCACTTTATTTCCCACCTCTGTACCTTTCTTTTGGTTACCCACTGGTCCCAAATGTGTTGGTAAGCAGTCTCTCTTTTTCTCTATCTCTTAGAATTCCCCACTTCCTTCAGTATTCAGTTGAAGCATCTCCTTGGACATAAAGCCTTCCTGATTCCTCAAAATTCTGCTATATTCTTTCCCTACTATCTTGTATTTTATCTACCTTGAGTTTGCATTTTAATTTACTCTCTACAAATGTATCCTCCATATATTTGTATAAGTATACATTGTTTATGTTTGTTTTGTTTTAAGAGAATATAAGTTCTTTGAGAATAAGGATTTTTCAGGTTTTGTTTGTTTTTGCACTTAGAATATAATTTAATATAGAATGCCATAGAATGGAAAAAATAACTGGAATTGGCATCAGAAATTACTTTTATTCAGGTTCTGGCTGTGACATTTTCTAGCTGTGTGATTCTGAGTGAGCCATTTAACCTTTTGCATCTCAGTTTATTCATCTGTAAAATGGGAGTAATGTTACTGACGTTATTTACCTCTCAGTGTTATTATAGGAGGGGAAAAGGATACTTCATCAACCTTAAAGCATTATGGAAAGAATTCACAAGCTATTTCTAAAGAAAGAAATTTGAATCTATACCTTAATCATGCCTACAGCTTCTATGTACTCTTTCCTGACAGCAGGTAACTGAGGTCCCCTGCCCTAATCAGCTCTCAATGGAGACTGGCAGATTGCTAAAACACAATAAGATTGCAGACAAACCCACTTGAAAATAAATCATACTGGAAATATAGTTAAAATGCAGACCCAGGCCTGAGGTGACTCGCAGGCCACTTGTACTGCCCATCAGAGCTACAAATAATAAATGTCATTTGATCGAGTATAAGCGTTTGCTCTAAGAGCTAGATGTTTATCATAAAGTGATTAAATGAGCATAGAAATAATCAAATAATTAATCAGTCTGTCCTTAATTAGTAGAAGCACTAAATTCTGTTTCTGCTTGGCTTATCCGATTCATCTCAGTTTTTAAAATCCCATTTTCATGGATTTAGTATGACACCATTACCTACCCTTTAAGGTATATGATTAAGCCAATATCCTCTAGTCCTTGGAGTCGCAAGGCCTGGATTCAAATTCCATTTCCATAGTTTCATTTTCTGTAAAATGAGAGAATTGAACTAGATTTCAAACATTGCTTCCTCCCCTGGCAGTTGTTGAGCCTATGATTTCTTCTTTCTGCAGCATTCAATTCCCACCCAGTTACAATTTCTGTAGACTAGGTTTCTATATTTATTGAGGTCAAGTTCTTTTGGGTCCAGTTATTATGATCATCACTGTTATTGTTATAAGTACATAAAGTATACATTTAGACCATTGAGTTTTACAGCCATCTTTTTAGGGAGCTATTTTCTTTTTTTATTGACTCTTTTCTGAAGGGAGTTCTATTAGGAACATAAGAATAGTTATAGAAGGGAAGATTTGATTATAGAAAGGAAGAAAAAAGATTCAAAAGGAAATAGAAATGCTCATATGTAGAAGAGGAATTGACTGACACTATCGCCAAAGAGTCTTTAATCAGAAATGATTTCTCGCTGCCTCAAAGCAATTTTGTATGTTTCTAACCGGCAGCTCCAAAGTCTGATTTTCATAGTGTTTTTTTTCTATAAAGGGAGACAGTGTGATTCAGTGGCTATACAAGAGTGGTGGGAGATCAGGGACCTGGTTTTCATTCCTGGCACAGCCACTAATTTGCATTATAACTCTAGCTAAGTGACTTAACCTCTCTTAGTTTTCATTTCTTCAAATGCAAGGTCTTAGATGATCTCTGGGGTTCCTTCCAGCTTTAACATGCTATGGAACTATAAAATACATACAAATATAATCAGAAATATTTTCTTGGTTGGATAAATAACCTTCCATTTTACTCTTTAGCATTCTGCCAAACTTGGCCTCCTTATCTTCATCTTTGTAGTGGAAAGGTTTTTTGATTTCTAAATTACCTGAAAATAACTTGCATAATAAACACCAACAATCTTCTTACAGTGATGTTGAACTAGATATAAGTAAGTCTCTTGAGGGCAGGCCCTTGTCTTAATCATTTTTGCATTTCTCTCAGCATGTAGCATGTAGAAGACTGCAAGAAGCTGTAGCATGTGCAGTGACCACACTCCAGTAAACTGTTGGGGCAGAGGACCAAACCAGGTTAAGGGTAACCAATGGGCTTTAGGGGAATGTCTACTCCAAGCACATGAAGACTGCCCCTGGTAATGGTATTAGAGAACAATTTGTTCCAATGACCATGAAGGCTGAAGCAGGTGCTATGGAGCACTTAGAGCTTGGTTAGACATTGAAAACACCAAGGTAATGCATTGCCACCTGGGCCATCAAGAGTCATCTTGATTTTTGTCTTGCCACTGAACTTCACTGCTTTTGGAAGAAAGAGTGACACTGACAATTGTTTGCAACTCTACCTCACTTAAACGCAATTTACCCGAAAGTCAAGACATTACCCCATGATGTTATTGGTCCTATTCAAAATGAAGGACAAACAACAGCTTGTAGTAGGCACTTAACAATTGTGTCACATTTATGTAACACTTAAATGCTTACAAAGTATTTTCTCCCCAAAGGTCCTATGTAATTATTAATCCCATTTTAGGAATTCTAGACTCAGAACAGGTTAGGGTGTTGGCCATGGTCACGATGCCCATATGTATCAGAGTAGAAAATCTAACTCAGGCCTCCTGACACCAAGTCCAACATGTTTTTCATTATTGTTTGTTGGATGTATGGATGGATGTGTGGATGGATGAATGAATGAATGAATGAATGAATGAATGAATGAATGAATGAATATCTCAGGAATCATTTTGTAACCTATACAAAACAGGGAAGTCTGAACAGAGTTTTTAGCAGAAATTCATCTTACTTATAACAACAAAATGCTTTCTTACCCTCTTACAGGATGTGAGAAGTCATGGTTCTTCCAAATCCAGAAAGAAAAGAAGCCCATGTTAGCTTAGAATCAGAAGGGTATAGCTTTTACTCTACAGTGGAACTTAAAGAATATCTTTTCTTGTCTCTATACCTCCCTGTGTCTCTGTGTCTTTGTCTCTCTCTCTCTGTCCTGGTTCTGTATGTGTTTCTCTGTCTCTTTCTATCTCTGTGTGTCTCCATTTCTGTCTCTCTGTCTGTCTGTCTCTCTTTCTCTGTCAGTCTCCCTCTGTCTCTCTCTGTCTCTCTGTCTCTCTTTCTCCTTCTCCGTTTCTCCCTGTCTCTCTCCGTATCTTTCTCATCCTCTCATTTCACTCTCAGAGGAGGGAGGAGAAGAAGTAGGAGAAAAAATGGGGGAGAGGGAGGGAGAGAGGGAGAGAGGGAGAGAACAAGGATGGGGTGGGGGTGGGGAGAGAGATAATAGCAGCATGCCTGTAACAGTGACATCAGCAGTCCCCTCCTCAAACCGCCACCTCTGGGGAGCCTATAGAAGTGACAGTTGAAGGAGCAAGCAGCAAGCTAGAAGACTTTTTTTTTTTAATCCTGGGTGCTTGCTTTCTCGAGTGACTGGAACATTGATGAAAAAACAAAACATACAGACAAGGAGGAACTGCAGATTCTTATTCCTGCCCCCTGCCTTACTTCTGCTAAGGGTGACTAGGACTCATTTCTAAGTATGTTCTTTAGTCTTTTAAAGACTACATTGGACTGATATAATTTTATTTCTTATAAACACCTGTGGTTGACTCTTTCCTTTGCATTTTCTTGAGTTCCTTTCTTCTGGCATTAGGAAGAGTGACTGCTCTGGGCATCACACAGAAGAGAGTGACCTTTTTTAGTGCAAGGTTGGAATCCCAACCTCCAGTCCATTGTAAGGGAGCTTTCTTTCTCTAACAGGAAGCACCATCACAAATCATTTATAATTTTCCTAAGTGCATGGCCAAAGGCAGAAATACTATAAAAGTGGCATTTAATTCTCTTTCTAGACTATGACCCTCATCTGGTGACACTATGAAAGGAAGGACCCAGGAAACCTGGTACCCCAGATCATTGATTAAATTTGTGTAGTACTATTCAAGGTGGTGGGTACATGTTAAAAAAAATAATAACACATTACCACCTCCCTTGTATGTCCTAAGCAAACAAGTTCCCTATGGTAGAAAATCAAACAACTTCTCTATTAAAATTTGAATGGTAGGGAGACTGTGTTTGTCTTGATTGATAGTCTCCCAAGTATTTTATGCATTCTTTAATTATTTTGAATAATTTCTTTTTCTATCTCTTCCTGCTGGGTTTTGTTGGAAAAATATAGGAATGGTGATGATTTATGTGGATTTATTTTATATGGAGCAAATTTGCCCAAATTATTAATTGTTTCATTTAATTTTAGTTGACCCTTTTTAGGGGGTTTAGAATAGGATTTTAAAGAGCTCTTTCTTCAGAAGAGCCATAGGAGGCAGCTAATGAAAGTATTATTATCATCCTGATTTTACAGATAAGGGAACAGGTTCAGTGTGAATTTCCAAAGTTAAACAACTGATAGGTGTTAAACCCAATGCTTGAACTTAGGTTTCCTTACTCCAACTTGGTACATTCTCTACTACATAACCAGTGACACCTATTTTGCAGTTGGCTATTAATTAAAAGCTTTAAATATATTTGTACTATAACATGTACTCAGATGTTGGAGTAGATTCTTATTCTTATCTATTGATGTTTCTATGTGAAATATTTGAATTTATTACAACTTTATATTTACATCCTACTCTGCTGACATTCCCATTATATTTTTTCATCTTTTGCTTTATTTCTGATTCCTAGGAGGTCTTTAACTGCTCTCAGAATTGAGTTGTTTGATAAATCTGCATAGCCTGGAAACTCAATAGGGTTTAAATCCTATTTCTTTTAATAACACTTGTAGTCGGGGGGTCTTTTTTTATTGAAGCTTTATTGAAATTTTTAACAAATGGCATCTAACATAGCAGTATGCTCCCTTTTATTTTTCTCCAATCTTAAATTATAGGGAAATAGCTGGAAGAAGGGAAAGTTATATTGTTTGTGTTGTGTAGCTGTCTTCTTAAAGAAACCCTCCTAACTTATGGGGTGAAACCTATCTTAATTTAGTGTACTATCAGACAATAATTTTACAGCCTCCCTTTTTATATCTGAAAAGACAAAGCATTTAATTTTAAATACAATTTCAAACCACCAATTCTTTCTTACATTTAGTCCTATATTGCCAATAAGATCTAATTATGGTGAGATACACCTTTATTATAAAGACATGGAAGAGAATAAAAATTAGTGACTAGAATTCTAAAGCTGAGATAAATTCCACCAAAGATTGCATGATCTAGTAGAAAGTTCCATAAATCACCAGGCTGGGACTGATGATTTCTATCAGTTTCTTTGGTAAATTTAATTCAACAAAAAAAGAAGCTGTAACTAAACATGCCCTGATATTTTCAATCTTCAGTTCCTCTAGGAAGCTAAACACAACCTTTAGCCTTTTTCTACTCCCCACCCCCATAAAATTGAAGTATCATTCATTGTCCTCAAAGTATATTTATGGAAGAGAGGAAAATGAAGGATTTAGCTGTGAGATCATAAGATTATAGGATTTAGTTCTGAAGGGGACTTCAGTGGACACTTATTAGAACTCTGCTTTCAATAGATGAGGAAAATGATGCCTAGTACAGTTGCTTGCCCATGTGATACAGGCATTAAATAGCAGCACTGGTATTTGACTCCAACTCCAGTGTTTCTTCTACTACACTGGTGCCCAATATGAGTTGTAGGGATTTCTTTGCTATGAAAACCCCCTACTCCTTTTAAACTAAATCACCAGAACCAGTTGAAGTTAAGTATTCCATTCTGAAACCCATTAGAAATTTTATGAGAGGTGGGAAAGATCAGCTGTCCCTTACCATTTCAATGAAAGGCAGATGTCACAGGTATGCTTCTGTATCAACATCGTCATTACTATTATATGAAAATTATTTAATGGATATGCACAAGGTACTACATAAGAGCCTACACAGAGAAAATAGCATATGCATACTTTTTTTTGCCATGGAAGATAAGACATTGTCCTAAAAATAATACTAAGCTTAGAATGAAAAGAGTTGGTTCTGATCTCAGGACTGGTTTCACATTTAAGAATTGTGTCAACCTTACCAAATTACTTAAATTCTCTGAACCTTGGTTTCTTCATTTGTTTAAAAAAAAGATATAATAATACTTGTGCTCTCCACCATCAGAATTCTTGTGAAGAGACCACTTTATAAACTCTAAAGCACTCCACAAAGGTGTATGGCTATTATTGGCACTCTCTTGGAACTTGGAATCAAAAACTAATGTCAATATCTTCAGATTTCGAATGGCAAAACTCCTCTCAGCTGTGTTTGTTAAGTTTGTCAAGAAAAGAGTTTATTTAAAGTTGGCATTGCAGTCAGAAGACCTCATCTGTTGACATATGAATTCTGTGCCACTTACTAGTATAGTCCTGTGATCCTGGGAGGATCAACTCAATCTTGGTGAGCCACAGTTTCCTTATCTATAAAATGGAGGTAAATTACTTTCACTCCCTCCCCTATGTCTTATTGAGTTGGAATAATGCATTGTGAAGCATATTGTAACTCTAAAGAATTAAACAAATGTAAAGTACTGTTTTTATATACCTTTCATTTTTTGCCTTTCCTGTATTGTGCTATGGTATAGAATCAAAACACAAAATCTATAGATTAAATAATTTGTCCTGGAGGCCTTGATGTTCTGGGAAATTAAAGGATTAAAACTAAATAAGTATAGAGGCATAATAACTTAACAGAACTGACACTAAATGAACAATTTTGGGATTCTGCTTCTAGACAAATATGCCTTTCTCTGAGGGACAGTTTGACCTATTGGCTAAAAAACTTTTCTTGGAGTAAGGAAGACATAGAATCAAGCCCTACCTTTGTCATATAATGACTATGTGTCCTTGGAAAAATCACTTAACTTCTTCTGGGTGGCCTAGGCAGTTCCCTTCAATTATACATTTCAAAGAAACTGCCAACATGCTGTAATTGAAGAATTTTCCTTTCAGTGAAAAAATTTTATACCAATGAAATCATAGGCCTTTCCAGCCCCTATCTTCATCTTTATCTAGACAAATATTTCTTTAGCAAACTTAATTGTACCCCAATCCCTCGTACTATTGACTGCAATTGCTTTGGTTACCCTCAAAAAAAAAAAAAGATTATCGTTAGAAGCTACATCAGCCAACCAAAACAACTAATATCTAATCTTACAAATCTGAACCCTTGGACAATTAACTAGGTGCAAGATAGAGCTACCAAACCCACCCATAAAGCTTGAAGTAAGGTTGCTGTACAACCTAGCACTCCCAGGATGGCCTGCTAGCACACATTCTTTGATCTGCTTTGTAAAATTAAGACAGTTTTAAAGGGGCTAATGATCCTACTTTAATTACAAAGAAAGGAGTATAGAAAAAAAAAACAAGCAGAGAAATTAGCACAAAGACCAACAGACCCCCTAGGGCTCCAGCTGTCTGACATAGCAATATTGCTATACAATTTACATACATCACTGGATAGAGGGAGCACAGATACCTAAGGAGCTGGGGGATTCTTAAGAAATGACTACTCAGAGTCTCAACTAGGAAATCAAAAGATCTTTCTCATGAACGAACCCCCCCAAAAATACCAATCTCACAGACTATCTGATAAAGGCTCAGCCCCTGACTGGCTCAGTCAGAAGGCATGAAATCTACTTGATTCAGCACAGTGAATTATCAGGGGTCAAAGGCAATTAATCCTTCAGATGTTCGCAATTTAGCCTTAGCCTAGGAAACTGAACTCCAAGAAGAAGAAAAAAACAAAAAAAACAAAAACAAAAATCCCATCTTGCTTGTGCTCACAATTGCCTACTAAGTAGGCACAAAGACAGTATAAATATGTGAATGCCATAAAATAATTATTTTAAACTTTTGAACTTTATTTCTATGTGTTAGATTTGTGTCAGTCTTGCTTAGGCATCCCTAATTCAAATCAACAAATATTATTTTTAAAACCAGGCACTTATAAACAAGCAAAGGTAAGTAATCCAGCCAGTATACACAGACACACACAGACACACAGACACACACACACACACACATATACACATACATACAACATGTACATATACACTATTTATACATAAACTACAATAATGCAATACAGAATGATAATTTCACAAAAGTAGAGCATACAAAAGGCAATGAGAGTTTGGAAAAGTCTCCCTACTTTGGGGTAAACTGAGGGGTGACTTAATGGATAACTTGGCATTTAAAGTGAGATAGGAGATGTGGGTAGGATTTCCATAGTTGGATAGATAGGAGAGACCATCTCTGGCATAAGGTATAAAGTAAACAAAGGTACAGAGGTGGGAAAATATAAGACTTTTTTATGAATGTCCAAGTATTTTTATTTTTCTGGAAAGCAAGACACTTAGGGAGTTGTCCTTCAGACATTTCAGTTGTGTCCTATTCTTTGTGACCCCATTTGGGGTTTTCTTGGCAGATATACTGGAGTGGTTTGCCATTTCCTTCCTCATTTCATTTTATAAGTGAGGAAATTGGGGGCGGCTAGGTGGTGCAGTGAATAGAGCACTGGCCCTGGAGTCAAGAGGACCTGAGTTCAAATCCAGCCTCATACACTTAACACAAAAACTAACCGGATAACCTTGGGCAAGTCACTTAACCGCAATTGCTCTCCAAAAGAAAAAAAAAAAGTGAGGAAATTGAGGCAAACAGGGCTAAGTGATTTGTTTAGAGTCACATAGCTAGTAAGTAGCTGAGGTCAGATTTAAACTCAGGTATTTCTGAATCTAGGCCTAGTGCTCTACCAAATGTACCACCTAGCCATGAGACAAAACTTGAACGGTCACTTAGTTATATATGTGACTGAATATAAATATTTTTTAATGTCTCTTAATACTGTTGGACTTTATTTCCTAGAAAATGTGGATTCATCGAAGGTTTTTAAGGAAGGGAGTAGTGTGATAGGAATAATGTTCTGGGAAAATGTATCCAGTAGCACTGTGCAGGATAGAATGGAGAGGGGGAGAGGTTAGAAGCAGCAAACTTTGTAGGAGGTTGTGGAATGTTTCAGGAAAGATAGAATTTAAAATAGGCTGTTGGTTGTGGAAATGGAAAGGAAGGGAGAAATTGATGATTTTTAAAAGGCCAGATCCACAGAATTTAGAGACATTGTATGTGGGAGGTGAAAGAGGGAAGGAAATATCAAAGATGTCTACAAAGTTTCAAGAATGGTTACTGGAAGAAGAGTATTTGGGGGAGGAAATAGAGGATTTAGTTTTAGACTTGTTAAGTTTGAAATGCCAAGGACTTTTCCACGTAAAGATATACAGTAAGTAGTGGGAAATGTAAGCCCAGAGAGCTGGAGATATAGTAATTTTACAAAGATATTAACTGGACAGTGGCTTTTCTTCCTAATTTCATATAATCTTTGTGATTTCATTAGGGTGGGTACTCTTTCAATCAACATGAGGATGGGCTGTGATGGTGATGATAATGTGGAGGTACAAGTATGGGTATAGATGCCAAAATGAAGGGCATGAAGTATAACCCACAGTATGGAGAAGGATATAGAACATTGAAACAAAAAATAAAAAGATGCTTCAAATTAGAGGATTCTTTCAAGCTGCCAGTGAAGAACTTTATTTTTAAAAAAAGAAAACAAGATTCCAAATTAACATAACAAATCCCAGTGCATTTAGGGCTCTTTCTTAAGCAGAAAATGCAGACTAGAGAGGCTTTCCTCTTTGCACTGCTGTTTATTTCTAGATTCTCAATGGGAGTCCTACCTTCCTGCTAAGAGCATTTAAGTACTCTGTGGAAACAGAGCAACTTGGCAGAGACTTAGGAAAGTTTAAGCTCTGGAGTATCACAAGCATGCTACAAGGAGGGGATAAGCATTTCTGCATACTGCCTATTATGCAACATGAACATTTTTTAAAACTGCCAACTATAACTCTGTCTCAGAGGAAAGAAAAGACTGCAGGGGTGTACCCAAACCACTTTGATGCCTGTGCCTGGCTTGGCTGTGCAGTGGAGAGGTTAAACTTTGAAAATGCATAAATATGAAGCAGCTCCCTATCTGTTTTTCTTCTATGTTCAGTAATAGGAGCATTGGGGGTGTGTTTGTGAGAATTTAGGCCAATGAATTTTTTAAAAACTGTCTATTCTTTGTAAATCATTATTTAATTTCCTTAGAAATTTCCTATTGGAAATTCAGTTTTTGTATGTAGCAAGAAGGGGAGCTTATAGACCATTTGAAAGAAAATCTTTCTGACTGAACTCTTTGGATCTTCTTTTTAACCCTCCCCCTTTCCTTTGACCCTCTTGTCTCCCTTCTACTTTCCCAGCAAATAGGAACAAGAAACCAGTCAACACAAACAAATCAAAAGACCACCCACCCACAATGGAAACAAAAGAAAGCAAACTACAAAAGTTCCTCAATTTATATAAAGGTTATATTGGAAATGTTCAAAGCATGTTTGGAATTTGGAGCACAGTGTCTTACAGAAAGGACTTTGCAAATAATGACTAGGTTTCCATACCAAGCAGTGATATAGCTGAATGACTTTATTCTTTAGATCATAGAAAAGAATGAAGTATTCCTTACAATCAAGAAGGAAGGCTTTAATGAGAAAACAAAAGAAGACAAAGATCTGAAGAGGCAGAAAGGAATCTTGATGTGGGTCAAGAGTTGATCCTATGGAGGAATAAGACACAGAGGAGAAAGAGAAGGAGAACCAGTGAATCCTTTTAGTTAAGATAGGAGACTGCAGAGGAAAAAGCTGAACACACTGAATTCACAGTAGCTGCTTAACATTTTGGGAATGATAACGTGGATCTATAGGTTCTCTCAGATGAGGTCATCCAGTAAGGGACAGAGAAAGAAAAGAGAAGTGGTTGTAGTTGATGAGACTCTGTTGAGAGTAATAGAGGCAAGCTATTTGTTAACCCACTAACAATAGAGGTGTTTGAGTGCTTACTTTGCTCCAGACACAACACTAGGAATTGAGGATAAAAGGGAAAAAAATTGAGAGTCCTGTCATGAGAGAGAACTTGTGCATATATAAGTATATACAAATGCATAAAACAGAAATTTAAGGTACTTTGGGGGCTGCTGGGGAATGAAGAAAGACTTCATGTAAAAACAGTGCTTTGGCTAAGCTTTGAAGGAAACAAGGTATTCTAAAATGCAGACACAAAGAGAAACTGCAGACATATGATGAAGTGCCACCCGTGAGAAAAAGCAAGAAGGAGAGTTTGTCTGGACTCTGGGGTACAAGAAGACGTAAAAGGGAGTTCTTGGAGTTTAATGAGTAAGAGAATAACATTCAGACCTATGATGTCTCACCTGAGGCACCATCCTGGGGCATATGGAATTCCCAGAAAGTTACCTTAGATTCAAGATAGTAAGTACTACATCTACTCTAAATCATAGCACATATATTAAAAGTATTTACTTTTGTTAGTCATCAAAAAATGAGATTATTTAAAAGCACAGCCATTTAATAAAATAACATGAGAAAAGTATGAATGAAATACATCAACCTGGGACACATTCTTTCAGAAATATACACACCATTAGAAAAAAGGGAACAAACACAGGGATCACAAATGGGGACATGACGTTAGGGCTCACAGAAGAAAATATTCAGATGTTGACAAGAGATAAGTTTTCTATAGAGCATCACCTCTCCAAAACTCACACTTGGATGAATAGGTTGGGTTCTCAGAGAGCACCTAATAATTTAATTTCTGGGAACATACTTCCTTGTAATCTTTTCTACAACTATAGGTCCCCTATTATGCTCCCCACTGCTAATGATCCAGTAAACAAAATTTGCTCTTAATGTATTGACTAAGATGATATAGTAAAACAGAAGCTACAAACATTCCACCCAATCAACCTTAAGGATATTTTCCCATAAATAAGCATGGTGTTTTTATGGGGAAAGTGGGCAAATTTTTAAGAATAGAGTACAATTACAATGGGGAATATATATAGGGAAAATATATAACAAAGGCAGCTTAAAACTTACTCGATTGTTCAGCTCAAATTCCCAAGTTTGGCTCTTGATTGTCTTGGACTCCTTTGATTCCATAGCTAACTCCTTTCTCTATTGCCAGGGGTACTGAACCTTGAAGTTGCTTATGGTCTTGGTTGACTGGCTCTCTGTAACTCTGTCTGGAGGTTGTGCGTCTATTGCTCCCTGCTGGATACAGTGGCTCTTACTTGTTGATGATCTCTTCTTCAAATTGTCATGTCTGATGGGTGAAAGGAAGAAAAATTCACCCTTCTTCCAAAGGTCTCCTCCATTGACTATTCCTGGCCTCCACTCCTTTAAAATTCCTAATAATGCTCAGCAAAGATGCATTGCTTCCTTTAATTCTTTGAGGGAAAGGTGTTTATCTAACTACCTTAAGGGATTGACGGATATTAACACCTTGTTAAATTAACTCATTTCCTTTGTTAACTACCTTGTTTTATTTCTTCCTTTACATATACGTTACAGTCTATATATTTAAGAAACTTTGAAATAATTCACCTTATGGAGAACTGAATTTGAATGTATAATTTACCTCCTTATGTAGTGATACTGAATTATCCTAGGACACCATGTTTTTTTGGCAGTTCTAACTTTTCAGATTAGAATATAGTTTAGCTTGTTTGATAAAAAAGCTTGTTGCTTTCCAATCAGAAGGCACTCAGGATAAAGCTTATGTACTAATCAGTGTGACAACATTGTACATAAAGAAAGATCGTGTTGAAGAATGCATGAAGTTAGATAACTTTTTATGATTCCATAATTTTATAACTAGCTTTAAGATATTAATTTCTGAGGTGCTAAAAGTAGTTATAGGTTTAATGTTCTTATTTGTGTCAATATGCCCCTCCCCCCAATATTCCAGAGCCAAATGCAAATTATTTAGGATTTTCCACTTGACAATATTTTTGAAACTTTGGTATGTTGTGGAAATAGAAATATATTTCTCATTTTAATCTTTCAAATCCACCATTTTTTCCAGTATGAAATAATTAAAAATGAACATACAAGTATTTTAAATGCATCGAAAAGTTATCATATACTTAATGCTTGGTTGATAATCTTTTGGGGGAATGACAACCCAAACTATTGCCTTTGGCAGCATTTGCCGTGGTTTATCACGTGGAAGTCCTGATATCTTTGCCAAAGAAGTATGCAAATATGCATTTGTTGAAATAAGATTAAAACTTCACTGCTGAGATAGATGTCTTTTCTTCACATTTTTATTGTCACTCTAGTCTTGTTCAGTGAAACAAAGTTAAGATCTAGCATGACTTTGCTCTACAACAGTCATCTTCTCTTTTTTAAAGCACTCACACGATCCTACACTCCCCTTCAGGACCTTAAAAAAAAAGCGTAGGATGCTAGTGACTAGATTTCTTTTCCTTTTCTTGTAGAGATGGGATGATAGATAGAGGAGGCAATAATGGGGGAGTGAATGGAAAAGAGTAAGAGGAGTTAAAGAGACAACCTAGAGAAATCTATTCTGTCAAATTGCATGCCCTGATGCTTTATCACCATTATTATACTGAAGTTTTACATTAAAGTACCCTGGGTTTTAAATTGAAAGTCAAATATAATTTGCTACTAGAAGCTTGAAGAGAGTGACTAGAAAAGCTGATAGCAAGGCACAGCATGTCAAATTGGTGTCTCTCTCATAATGAGCCTTGCAAGGTCATGGGTCACAATCAAGTGTTCAGTGTAATGTGAGTACAACTGGACTACCTTGAGTCGATACTGTTATCTGAGGTGAAAGGGCAATGCAGTTTAGATTGGCCCATATATTTTGATAGCTAAAGCTAGACAGCTGTAGTATGGATGTTTTCTTGTTGTAGAAAACTGGCAATATTTTAACACCTACACAAGTGAGCAAGCTTTGGGGGAATGAAATGCCAAAATCAAAAGGAAAAATAGACTTTGGGGAGCTATACTTTAGGGTTTGGGCAGACAGTTTTGCTACCTATTAGTAAGCTATGGAATGAGCAGATTTTCAAATTGTCAAAGTGAGGAGGAGGTACCAACCTTCAGGGTCAGTCTAAGACTGTTTATTCCCCTTCACCAGATCTTCAAAAATACAATGATGCCCCTCTTTAATTCTGGTTTTGTGGTGGGGAATAGGACTAACATCAAACATAGGGGCTAACCATGTCATATCAAGATTTTCCTGTTTGTGGGGTGGCTAGGTGGCACAGTGAATAAAGCACTGGCCCTGGAGTCAGGAGGAGCTGAGTTCAAATTCAACTTCAGAAACTTAACACACACCACACACACACACACACACACACACACACACACACACACACACACACACACTAGACTGTGACCTTAGGCAAGTCACTTAACCCCAATTGCCCTCCAAAAAGCAAAAAAAAAAAAAATTTAGCCAAAGGCATTTCTTCCAATCTGTTTAGTCAAAAGCCTTGTGGCTATGGGTTTGTTTTATTAGTATTTTCTCAAGTCACCTTGGAAGCCAGACTTGAAGTGTCATTTTTGCAATTTTTTTCTCATTGCTACAGTCCTCCCCCACTCCCATCTGGCAACCCACAGAATCACGTTGCCTAAAGCAGTCCTGTCCTGGGGCAGTCAAACCATTCCTGGATGTCCTAGGAGGATTTAGTAAGTCTTGTGATCAGTGCTGGAGAAATGGGGCATATAGTCACCCTGATCCTGATGCAGCTCATTTGAAGGGCTTGGTTATGTTTTAGTAAGGATGAGTGCATTCTATTTGTTGTATGCCTTGCAGTATACCATCTGGGAGCTGTATACATAAACAAAAAAAGCTTCTCTAATTCTGGAAGCATCTTAGTGGGATTTGTCTTAACGCTGATAGGGACAGGTTTGTCTTCTTCCCTCGTGGATAACAATGTCAGCAGCAGTGTCTTTTCTGAGAGTAAGAATCATGTAGAATGACAATACAGAAGCCAACTGATAGAAGAAGCAATAAGGTGGATAAACTTTTTCACTATCATTGTCTCTTAGGCTTAAGACCTTTGTACACAACCTTTACCAAATTACTCTCCTCCTATCCCTGTGAAGTTTTATGTGAGACCTCAACACCTTTACAATCCTTTCTTGATTAAAGGGGCATAGTGCACCAAAAAGTTTACACTCAAAGCAAAATTATCACCAAGAAGGATGACAGCAGTTTTGTTTGATTGGGGCATAGATTGCATGAAAGGGAGTAATATGGAATAGTCTGGAAAGCAAGGTTAGAAACATGCTGTTGAGGGCCAGAGGTCCAACCTGTGCTAGGTTTAGGAATCTGTATTTTATTCTATATCAAGTGTTTTTAATCTTTTCACATGGACTCCTATGGCAATCTAGGTGATGCCTATGACTTCTCATTAGAATAATGTTTCAAAATTCATGAGAGACATAGGATTTCAAAAAAAACCCAATATATTGAAATAATGTTATGAAAATATTAAAAGACAAGTTTATAGACTGTAGATTAAATTACATTTTTTGGAGGGCAATTGGGGTTAAGTAACTTGCCCAAGGTCACATGGCTAGGTTTTTGTTTGTGTGTGCGTTAAGTGTCTGAGGCTGGATCCAAACTCAGGTCCTTCTGACTCCAGGGCCAACACTCTACTCACTGTGCCACCTAGCCGCCCTTAAATTACATATTTCTAAAGGAAATAGGAAGATACTCGAGATGTCTAAGCAAAAGAGTTGCATGGTCCTATGAAGATTATTTTTGGAATTGTGGAGAGGATGAATTTGAGAGAGGAGAGACTGGAAGCAGAGAGACCAAGTACAAGGTATAACAGTCAGGCAAGAGGTGATGAGAATCCAAACCAGAGTGGTGAACTTTGTTATTTTTGTTGTTCAGTTCTTTTTCAGGCCTGTCCAATTCTTTATGAACCCATCTGGGGTTTTCTGGGCAAAGATACTGGAGAGGTTTGTCATTTATTTCTCCAGCTCATTTCACAGATGAGGGAACTGAGGCAAACAGGTGTAAGTGACTTGGTCAGGGCCATACAGCTAGCAAGTATCTGAGTCCACATTTGAACTCACAGAGATGAGCCTTCCTAACTCCAAGCCTTGTACTCTAGCCACTGCACCACCTAGCTGCCCTCTATGGGACTTCAATTCAACAAGAAGAAGAAAGATCAGAGAGAGAGAGAGAAACACACACACAGAGAAAGGAGGACATTGTAGTTGTGAGAGAACCAGATAATCAGATATGAGGAGGCAGGCAAATATGTGCTATATTTAATGACTCCTTGGCTGGAATGGAAAAAAAAGTCATAGTATGGTAGGAATTCAAAATCACTGGTAGTTAATAGCTAGAGAATAATGAGCAACACCAAAGGATTAGGTTTAGAAAACATTTTATCAGAAAAGAGCAATACAATAAAATGATATTGACAACACCTGATTAAGTAGATTATAGGAGTTGATGAAGAAAATTTACAAGTATAAACTGAGAACTATTTGCCTATCTACTAAGTAGTATAAAAGAGATAACATATAATGAATTGGTTTTTCATTTATGTTTACATATATGGAGAAATATAAAATAACTTTCCAGATATTTTTATATTGCTATACATGTGAAATTTTTTTTTGAAAAGCTGAGACTCCCCAAATACTCATCACTATATCAAACAGTGGGCCTGAACAATACAGTCCAGTTTGCCATAACAAAAATTTTGCCCTTGTCCTAGTATTAGTGATTTTGGCCAAGTCACCCATTGATTGATTAATTTGTCCTATTTTTCTCTCTCTTTTTTAAAATATAAGAATATTTCATTCTATATGAGTCATAAATGCCCACTTTCTAGTTTAATACCAATTCTTCTTTCCTTTTTAAGGGGAAATCTATTTAATCATGACATAACTGTTCCTGAATAAAACAAAATTAATTTAATTTGACAAACATTTTTTATTATATGCTAGGATCTCTGCTAGTCACTGGGGATACAATGGGAAAAATATTTCTTAACATTGAGAAGCTTACAATCTATTGGGAAAAAATTGACAAATATACAAAATATAATATATACAAAATATGCACCAAGTAAATAAAAAAATAATTTTGCTTAGAGGAAGAGACTAGTTATTGGAGGGAATCATGATGGGCTTTCTTCAGGAAGGGGCACTTGAATTCAACTATATCCCAAAGTTCACATGAACCTGAAGGAATCCATTTTAAAAGAATCTACATGAGTCATTCCTGTTCTTGTTTCTTTGGGATAAAGTTCTTCTCTAGTAATCCCAGAGACCCAGCTACTCAGTTTTCAACTTCCCTTTCTTAAAAAAATCTTCTTTTCCTTGACCATACTTCCTATCAGTACAAACTTTGGAAGTTGCTATCATACAGGATGATGTGGTAATTAGGGGACCTAGTAGACTAAGTTCTAGATTTGTAGTCAGAAAGACCTGGATTAAAAACTCAGACACTTACTCTCCAGGTGACCCTCGGTAATTTAGTTAACCTATGTCTGCCTCAGTTCCTTCATCTGTAAAACAAGACAGTAGAAGCACCTATACTACAGAGTTGTATGTAACAGATTATATCCACACACATAACTTTTTAAAATTTAAAGCAATATGGCAGTTCTTACTGTTTTTGTCATCATCATTATCAACATTATTATTATTCTTTGTAAGATATTTCTTTTTATTAGCTGTGACTCTAGGAATCCCATTTCTCTTATACTAGAACAGCTCCCTATACATGGACCTCAAGCAAATTCTGGAACGGGATATTAATATTAACCATATTAAGGGAGGATGCTCCAGAACATCTCAACATCCTTTGTCCTCTTCTGTGATTAGGAAATGTGGTTAGCAACCAGAATCACAGAGTTATGTAACTCTATTGAAATGCATATGATTTTAAATTCTACATTAATATTTTACGCCAGTTGGTCAGTCAATAAACATTTTAAGTACCTACTATGTTCCAAGGGGGTGTGCTAAATGCTCAGGACAGACACACAGAAAAAAAAAAAGACAAAGGACAGACCCTGCTATCAAGGAACTCACAGTCTAATGCAGGACACAACATTCAAACAGGTATGTGCAAACAGACTATATTCAGGATAAACTGTAGATCAACAGAAAGAAGGGTTTAGTATTAAAGTGAATCAGAAAAGGTTTCTTATAGAAGGTGGGATTTTAGCTGAGACTTAAAGAAAGGCAGGGAAATTGGGAGGTGAAGATGATGAGGGAGAGAATTCCAGGCACAGGAGATAACCAGGGAAAATGCCCAGCACCAGAAGATGGAATATCCTGTGTGAAGAATGGCAAGGATGCCAGTGTCAGTAGATGTATGTGAAGGGTACATGAAGCAAATGGTAGTGATGTAAAAAAGCCTGGAAAGATAAAAGAGGTTGAGATTGTGAAAGGCTCTGAATGTTAAACAGGATTTTATATTTTGTCCCAGAGGCAACAAGGAGTCTCTGGAGTTGATTGAATAGGAAAATGAGATGGTCTGAAGAACAATGTGATGATTGAATTGAATAAGGAGTAATGTAGGGAGAGGTTTGGGGCAGGGACACCAACCATCAGGATACTTTAATAGTCCAGACTTGTGGTGATGAAGACTTGTACCAGGGTGGCAGCAGTGTCAGAGGAGAGAAATGTTACGATGCTTTCTTGTCTATGTGAAACAGTGACCTTCTACTGTACACATTTCTTTATTTTGAGATTTTCCACTTTTTCTGGCAAATTTTTCTCAAAGGCAACATCACTCTTTTTTTTTTATTTAAGCAAATGCTTTATTAACTCCTGTTTTACATCATTCATTTCCGCCAGATTTTGAGTTACAATTTTTTTCCCGTTTTTCCCCTATCCACCCTCCCAGAAAAGCAGTCCCACAAGATATCACTTCCTCCATCCTGCTCTCTCCCATATCTTCTCCCTTGCCCCCTTCGACTTTTCCATTAGAGCAAGGTGTATCTCTATGCCCCTATGCCTGTACATCTTATCTCCCAATTACATGCAAAAGAGTATTGATAATAGTGTTTATATATATATATATATATATATATATATATATATATATATATTTGTAACTTTTAATTTTAAGACCTCGAACTTCAGATCCATTCCCTTTCTCCCTTGTCACCCTTTCCCTCTGGGAAGATAAGTAATTCAGTATGTGTTGTACATGTATAACTATGCAAAATATTCCCATAGTAGATATATTGTACAAGGCTGCTTATAATTCCCTCCCACCCATCCCACCCCCCACCTGGTCCATTCCCTACTTGATCCTGTCCCTCTTCTATAGTGGGAACTTCCAACCTCCCCTCCCCCCAAGAATGCCCTCCCATCCATCATTCCTCCTCTCATCCCCCTTCCCCCTATTCTGCTGCAGGTTGAGATATCCCATTTAGTATGTATGTCATTCTCTCCCTGAACCAAATTCAGTGAGAATGTGGTTTTGCCTTTTTGCTTTCCTATTCTTCCCCTCCTCTGCAGCCACTTCCCCTTGCTTCTTCTACATGAAATAGTTTACCCTACCCTGTCTCTCCCCGTCTCTTCTTGCCACTTTCCTCTCTCACCTCATAATTTCACCCCTTAGGTATCATCCCTTCCCAACAAATTCAACCTATGCCCTCTATCCATGTATAACTGTAAACATATATACATACATTCACATATGTAGTCATGTGACCATACACCCTTCTTCCATTATTTTCATACTGAGAAAATTTTCATCAGTCACAGTTATTGTTTTTCCATGTAGGAATGTAAATAGGTTAACTTTGATAAGTTCCTTTTGATTTCTTTTCCCTGATTACCTTCTCAGGTATCTTTTGCTTCTTGTGTCTGGATGTCAAATTTTCTATTCAACTCTGGTTTTTTCCTCAAGAATGCTTGAAAGTCCTCTATTCCACTGAATGACCATATTTTCCCCTGAAACAAAATACTCAGTTTTGCTGGGTAGGTGACCCTTGGGTTCTGTCCCAGCTCTTTTGCCCTCTGGAATATCATATTCCATGCCTTTTGATCCCTCAGTGTAGAAGTTGCCAGGTCCTGTGCTATTCTGATTGTGTTTCCACAATATTGAAATTGTTTCTTCCTGGCTGCTTGTAGTATTTTCTCCTTGATCTGGGGATTCTGGAACCTGGCTATAATATTCCTGGGAGTTTTCTTTTTGGGATATTTTTCAGAAGGTGATGGGTGGATTCTTTCAACCTCTATTTTGCCCTCTGGGTCTAAAACATCAGGGCAATTTTCCTTGAGAATTTCTTGAAGGGTGATTTCTAGGTTCTTTCTTTCATCATGGCTTTCATGTAGTCCAATAATTTTTAAATTGTCTCTCCTGGATCTATTCCAGGTCAGTAGTTTTTCTCATGAGATATTTCACATTGCCTTCTATTCTTTCATTTGTTTGGATCTGCTTAACAGCATCTTGATTTCTCATAAAGTCACTAGCTTCCATTTGCTCCAGTCTAATTCCGAAGGAATGAATCTCCTCAGTGAGCTTTTCAGATTCTTTTTCCATCTGGCAAATTCGACTTTTTAAGGCATTCTTCTCCTCATTGCCCTTTTGGGCCTCCTTTGCCATTTGAGTTAGTCTATTTTTAAGGTGTTGTTTTCCTCAGTCAGGCTGTTGACCCTCATTTCATACTTTTCCTGCATCCTTCTCATTTCTCTTTCCAATTTTTCCTCCACTTCTCTCATTTGATTTTTAAAGTCCTTCTTAAGGTCCTCTATGGCCGGTAATCCCTCATATTTTCCTTTGGGGCTTTTAGAGCAGGATTTCTGACCTCACAGTCCTCTGACTGTTCCATGCTTCGATCCTCTTTGCCCCCAAAATAGGAGTCTAATGTTTCATTTTTCTGTTTATTTTGTTTCTTTTGCCTTGGCACGATGCCACTTAATTACTTGACTTTTGGGCTTGTTGCCACAGTAGAACTCTGCCATCAGACAGGGGAGCTTCATCCCAAATGTGTGGGGGGGCAACTTCTGTTTCTGGCAAGCTGGAAACCCGCCCCACGACCTCCCGCCCCAGACCACAATCTAGACCCAGGGAGGTTAAAGCAAGAGTGATTACCCCCCAAGACTGATCGCTGGATCTCCCTACAGTTCACAGGCCAGGAGTTGGAGCTGCCACTGAAAACTACAAAATGGCATGTCTCCTCAGTGGCTTCTAGCCCCCAGGGGAGGAAGCCAAAGCATTCCCCAAATACTGGTCCCAAAGGCCACAGGGCACTAACCTCTCACTTTGTCCTAGCTATGTCCGTGTTGACCATTTTGGAATCACCACAGCTGCTGGTGTTCTGGGGTCCCTCCAGCCAGCTGCTGGCCCGGCTGCTCTGGGGCTAAAACCATGGGACCTGGGCTCAGCTCTTCGTGCGCTGCGCTGCCGGCTCCCAGAGCACTGCGCTGGCCCTTCCTGCAGGGCTGCTGGGCTGTCCTCAGTGGGAGGTTAGCTTCTCTGTGTCGTTCTTTGGGTGCTGGGGCTCCAGAAGTTGTTCAGAGTCCCCTTTTACATAGTTTGGAGGTAATCTGGGGGGAGAGAGCCTTGGAGGTGCTGTTTCTACTCTGCTGTCTTGGCTCCGCCCCCCAAAGACAACATCACTCTAGATGTTGTGGGGTCTCCCAGTCAGCTCCTCCTTCTTTTGCATTGAATTC